>PVKZ01004258.1:0-90993 GCA_004027375.1 Macroglossus sobrinus | reverse complement strand
TACTATATTATGTATTATGGATATGTAACTAAAAGTCTCAAGAAATTCATGCTGAAGTATTATGGATTTATAAAACTATTATCTGACTTTATACAGAGAGGATAAGAAAGCAAGTGGTGGAAAACAAAAATTAATGTCTGCAAAAAATATTCTGTTGTTTTGTACAAGTTTTGCAAATTTTCTCTGTTTAAAATTATTTGAAAATAAAATGGTAAAAATAATGATAAATAGGGATTCAGATATTTCTTGACACATTGTCTTACACTGAGAAACCTAATAGAACTTATGATTTCTAGGATATAACTAAGGGATTGTCATATATTGAGGCCCATATATCTTTAGTTAAAAATGCAAACTGTTAATGCTTTTTAGCTTTTACTAGCTTGCAGAAATCCTGACATGTAGAGGTAGAAAAAAATGTACTTTTTCCCTAATTCTAGTTTAGAAAGTATCCTTATACATTTTATCAAAAACTAATTAAAATTCCATGCCACTAGTAAAAAGAACATGAACACAAAATTTAGCAAAGGTAGATAAATCACTGGGACAGTGGAAATTGACTTCAGGGGAAAAAAATGAATATTGCAGCAAAACTAGGCCATCTATTCACTTCAACAGGAATCGATCACTTATAATTTATCTACAGGGCAGCCTGAGAACAGAGAAGGAAAGCCACAGTATCATTATCATCATCATGCAATTACTTATATGTTAATTGGTAATGAAGCATAATTAAATGCATAGTACTCAAAAGTAGAGAGAAGGAAGAGGATCAGAAGAGAATATGGAAAGAGGAAATTTTTAATTGTGGTAAAAACAAATAAACCACTTTCCTTCTCTCTGATCTCTAGACTGAAAAAAGAAAAAAAGTAATTACATTTTACTAAGTTGCCATTGATCTACTCTAGTAATTACAGTGAAATTTCAAGTTTTGAAGCATATATACACTTACATTATTTTCTTCAGCAATTTTCAAAATGTTGTTTTATGAGATAGCAACTTAAAAATCAAAAGGATGGTTAAAAATTGTTGGCAGCCTGGATGGCCCAAGAGGTTTGTGGTGGGTCATACACTGCTTTTGGTTTCTAGGTCATTGCTTTAAATCCATTCTGCATAATGACTATTGGCTGTTAAAAGTGAAATGAACTGTTGAGTTTAGCAGAGTTCCACAGTCATTTGTATCATCTAGTATGTTTGCCAGTTTGTGGGTAGAGTTTCTGCTCATCCCTTGCTTTAGTGAGCAAGTTAAGAGGTTCAAGTTAGAAATATGGCTTCAAGATTGAAATGCAATCACTTTTTAATTATTTTGTTTATTTTTTTATGGTGACATAAAAAACGAAATCCAGTAAGTTTCATCTGTACAATTTAGTGGTAAAGCATATATATATTGCATTGTGTGTTCACCTCTCATAGTTAGATTTCTTTCTGTTATCACATATTTGACCCCTTTGACCCTATCTACCTCCCTCCTTCCCCCTCCCCTCTACCCTCTGGTAACCACAGTCTATTATCCATGTCCATGAGTCTCTGTTTTTCCTGCTCATTTGTTGCTTTTAGATTTATATCTCACACATAAGTGATATTATGTGATTTTCAACTTTTTCTGTGTGGGTTATTTTGTTTAGCGTGGTTATCTCAAGGTCCAACTATGTTATCATAGATGGCAGGATTTCATCTCTTTTTATGGCTGAGTAATATTCCATTGTATATATGTACCACAGCTTCTTTAGTCAATCATCTATTGTAGGACGCTTTGCTTCCATGTCCTGGCCACCACGAATAATGCTAATATGAACATTGGTATGCAAATATCTTTTTGGATATTTCAAATCTTTGGGATAAATACCCAATAGAGGGATTGCTGGATCATATGGTAGATCAATTCTTAGTTTTTTGAGGAACCTCCATACTGTTTTCCATAGTGGCTGCACCAATTTGCAGTCTCACCAGCAGTGTATGAGGGTTTCTTTTTCTCCACATCCTCTCCAGCATTTGTTATGACTTGTCCTGTTGATTATAGCTATTCTAATAGGTGTGAGATGGTATCACATTGTGGCTTTGATTTGTATTTCCCTAATAGTTAGATGAGGAGATGCAATCACTTTTTGATTGTATAATTATCAACAGCTAGCCTGCCTTCTTTTACTCTTAATTTCTCCACTTTTAAAATTTGTGCATAAATGTGTATTTTTAACAAATAGTCTGCTTCACTGAATTGTTTTATTAAATAAATATTTCCTTTGACCACAGCAACAAACATTTATTGAGAGCCTACGAAGGGACAAATATTACAGTTTATATTACTTTATTTAATTTTATGTAATGCTCATAATTTGTTGTGAAATGATTTTTTTTTCCATTTTTTAATAAATGGAAAAAGCCCCTCAGAGACATTATGCAGCTTCCTTAAGTGTCAGGGTTTTTTAAAGTGAGTCTCAAACCTGAAAATAATTCATTTAATGATTAGTCGGCAAAGACAACTGGCCCACTTGCTTCTGTCAAATACTGTCCAAAGCACTATAGAGACAGTGATGGACAAAAGAGGCAAAGACCAAGGCTTTGGAGCTACTTTTTGAAAGGCAAGACAGATAATAAACAAACACTAATAACATTCAGTTACTAATAATATTATAAAGATTATAAACACATTTAGTGAAGGTGAAGTGAGGAGGCATACAATGATCCAGAAAAGACTCTAGAGAAAGTGACATTTAACTAGAGACCTGAATGATGACAGGAAACCAGATGGCACAAATCTGAGCTAAGAGCCTAAGAGCTTTCCCAGCAAAGGCTTGTGTAAAAAGTTATACAGCAGGAGTGACCTTGATTGTTTGAAGAAAAGAAAGGGGGCTAGTATGCCTGGAGAACAGTGAGCAGAAGAGCACCTGTAAAACTGGTGAAAGATATTTCTCTTGAGTGTGGAGATGAGGGACTGAGTGCCAAACTATTGGGGTAATGAATTGGTAGAGAAGACATGTTGACTGGATTCTCTCAGAAGCAGACACTGAGAAGGAATTAGTAGTACAAGTGCTTTTATGTAAATCAACGAATAGGAATAAAAAGGGAAGGAAGAAGAAATTAGGTAGAGAAAGCCTCCAGACTTAGATGGAGATCTGACAAGGAATAGCAGAAAAAAGAATGATTGGGCAGGGAGAGCTTCAGACTATGATCCAAATTATGATACCGATCTGGAGAAGTGTTGACATTCTCAGTGGGAACTCCCAAGCAAAAATTGCCCATGAAGGAGTCCTGTCATGCTCAGGCTTTGGCGTGGCTGCCCCTGGAAAAGGGCAACCTCAGCTCTTAAACTGAGGAAGATCCTGGAGGAGGCAGAACTGGAGACTAATAACTGACTACAGGCCTTGCAGGTGAATGGCAAGTTCCTTCTTGAAGGGAGATTTAGACAGTGCACATCCATAGTTGACACAGGGGCTCTGTTTGGTGTACTTTTATCATACTCCTATCCGCTTTAAAAGTCGCTATTCAAGTATTTATTTGGAGTGCTTAAATGAAGTTCTCAGCCATGCTATTGCACTGGGATTTGGGAAATAAATCCTGCCAGAACTGAAGCCCTGCTAAGACATCATGACCTCTTACCATTCTCAGAGGACCTCCAAGGAAGGAATGAATGTGCAAGAAGGAACCAGAGACCTATCCTGGCAGCTATAACTGAGGATGCTACATAGTCAGTTGGACTTTGGAGGCAAATACGAATACTGACACCATTTGAAAAGAAAAACTCAATTTCTCTTCAAAAATTCATTTTAAAATACAGAGTTCAAAATATATTTTTATATCTATATAAGCTAAGTGTTCCTAATTTTTGGACTTTTGGGACAATTTTGCTAAATGTTAGATAAACATTATTTTGCTCTCATAACATTAATTATCAGATAGTTCCACATGAAGTATAAGGTAAGTATTTTGAGGTCAATCAATAGCAAACTTAATTTGAGGGTATGAAACATAAAGGAACTGGTAGATGTTGAGATGTTCTGATGGTGTACATATGTCAGAAGTTTATTATTGTTGTTATTATTTGGCACTATGTTAAGAGATTTATTAATATCTCCTTGAATTCCCAAATAACACTATAATTTATGTCATAATAAAAATGTCATGATGATTAAAATAGTAATATTAATATTATTCAACACGACATTACTCATTTAACTCCTTCCCCTACTAACTCTCTCATAAATACTAATATTATTGAAAGTCAAGAAGAGAGGACTTCTCTTGCCTGCTGGTACTGTTTTGTTCGTTACGGCAAAAATAAGTTTATAAATCCTTTGACATCACTTAGTCAAACATTGCTATTTCCTACTGGTTTATTCCCTACACACTCTTGGACTACATCTGTGACTTAGTTTTCATTAATAAGGAAAAATCAGGAACATCAGACATAAAAAGAAAAAAAATGCAATTAATAGAGAAACTACTATCTACAAAGTTTTTATCTTCATTATACAAACAAGGATACTGTGACAATGGTATTCAACTAGTGCCCTTGTAGCTGACTTTGTCTCCAAATACCATGCTAAATATGCTATTTCTCACTTCTCACATACACATGAGCTTTCTGTTACTGTTCATTTTAATATTATTTGTATAGGGAGTGGGATAGGAGCTGATGGGTGGCTCATTTTGTAACTTTTCCTGATCTCTAAATTTAAAATCTACTGCTCACTTTCTTTTTGCTGTAATTTATCTGGATCTGTATTAGTAGTCATTGAAATGCATGCCAGTCAGAATTTCAGCTCAGCTCTAATGTCCTCTGTCAATGTGCTAAGATTGACAGGCAAATTTATTATAATCCAATTTAGCTCTGTCTGTACTTCTTTGTAGTTATTTAAATTGCATGCTTGTATTTCTCCTGATTCTTAAAGACAGATGACTTGGCAAACTTGTAGAAATTACCATCTATGATAGTGAAGATTATTTTACAATCCTAAAAATAGAAGAAAAAGAAACAAACTGAGGGAAGTAGACTTGATTTTATAGTAAAATGGCCCTGAGGTTCAGTTTGGTCTATGCCACTTATCTCCCATGTGATTTGTGATTTGGCCAAATTCCCTTCTCAAAAGGAAGAGAGAGGGTAATTTTTATATAATATATGTGGTTGTATTAAAGATTAAATTGAATGACTATAAAATATCTGGGTTATATATAGTAGAAGCTTATGAAATATAAGTATCCAGAATTTAGGAGGAAGTGAAAATTTATAAATAATTCTCCTGCAGGTATCTTTAAATTAAAAAAAAAAGGTTTATGACTCATTTTTCTCTTACTTTAAAATAATATGCTAATTGGAAGCCATGCCAGGAATTTAAAAATATGATAATAATATGAACTAAATTACAAAGAAAGAAAGCTCATTCTTTGTGACTCTACAAAATGTCAGTTGCAAATAAACCTATATGTCCATCTATTCATTCTCCATTAAAAGTTATCTATTCTCAGATAATGTGTTACACATCAGAGAAACAAAGCTGAGTAAGACTAATACCTACCTCCAAAAAAGTTAAATGAAAATATAATTAAATACCATTAATGATATACAGATATCAAGAATAGACTTGAATTTCATTTTAGACTCTTTAGTAGAGAAATCTTGAAATTCTAAAATTAGAATTTTAAAGGAAATATTTTTTGCACCTAGAACAAGTTGAACAACTTGTACATAAATATTGTCAGGAGTTCTGAGAAATAAACATTGTTTAATCTATTAATGTTTCAAACAAAACCAACAAATAAAGTAACACTTAATAAGATTGGAAGTGTCCCCATAGAACCACCATGCTTCAGGGTTGATAATACTCTTTCTTGCAGCAAAACATGTATCTTCTAAAATTTTAAATGTTAAGGATTTAATGTTGAGAATTCTAAGACTTATTAAAAAGGCAACATTTTATTATTTTGTAAAGGAAAATAACATAAAATAAGATACTTTATGGGAAGCTCTCCAAATAATTTAAGTGGGCAAGACATTATTGTTATTGATTCCTCATGAAGAAACATAATTGCAGAAATATGGATTTAAAAAAAACTATAGTATTTAATCTATCAGAAGGAAACCTAATGCTCATGACAGATCAACATTCAGAATATCCATGGGCAAGTTAATTGCTCAGTTGATGACAGGACTGATTAGGCAGAAAAGCAATTTCCATGAAGCATAAAATTTTGGAAATGAACTGTTTAATTTAATGAACAAAGTTGCTATATAGACTATTCATGGCTGATCCTATTATTAGATATACAAGTTCTAAGGTGAACACCAATTCTTATCATTTATGAGAGCCACAGCATATTAGTGTAGATCTTTCTTAGAAGCCTTGCTGAAGTATTTTCACACAAGTCTTCCATGGAGAAGACATGAAATATATAAAACAATACTAATAGGATTAATGTACAATCACTCTTCTGAAAGAGCATTCCAATCAATCTTTAGAATGCAAGAGCAAGTAATGCGAAACTCATTATACTTGTAGAAAATTGTAAGACAGTGAACTTACACAGCTTGTTCAAGGTTACAAAATAAAATAATTTCTGACATATAAATAGAATACAGTCCTTCAAAGCCCAGCCCAGAGACTTGTCTACTAATCTTCACCTTCTAAAACATAACTATAACTCAACTATTCTCACTGCTTGCAACTGCTCATCTCTCAAAGAGGATTCTCTTTGTGCTATTATGTTGTATCAATGATATCTTTAAAAATAAATGTATTCTGCTTAAAGTGTAGCATCTCTATTGAATCTTCCAATGTCTTCCCTGTCCTTCAGCCCTCCACTCCTTTCTTTAGCATTTTGCTTACTAGTAGAAAAGGTGCCATATTATTTATTAGAGAAGTACCATTAACTGTATGTCACAGCTTAATTTTTACCCGTGCACACAATATATATCTTGATCTGATTATTAAAAGCAACCTGTGGTAAATAAATTTTTTTCTATAAGGTCAGTACTTCACCATTGAAGTAATCAGGTTAGATTTAAATTCAGAATACATAGAGGACATAGAGGAAAACATCTATTTTTTTTTATATTTAACCCTACTATCTATTAAAATGGCTTGTTATTAAGGCAAATATTAATGAAGGAAGAAGACATGTCTATTCAACATGGTAAAAGGATGAACTGCATCTAAGGATCTTATAGCTCATGGAATTATTACCTTTATTGAGCTCAAAATATACGATTTATTTTATATGTTCAATTGTTCTATAGAACTTATACCTTTTGTCATTGATTATATTTTATATTCCAGTCTATAATGTTAATGCCATTCAGTGACTTAACAGACTATTTTCATTTTAATATCTTTGTAGTTCAGACCCTAACATGTCATTAGCAGCCCACAGTTAAAGACAAAATGTATTTTCAGATGGTTATTATGAAGCAGGACTGCTGCTTTATTGGGAAAAAAAATGTCAGTTTCATAGTTTTCAGGCATCATAATTTTATCAGGAGGCTTTCAAGCAGCTCAGACTCAGAACTATATGTTTCTGTCTAGGACTCCAAATTAGGTGCTAGTGATGAGAGAAACAGAGAGAATGAATTCAGGAGGATGCACCAGTGGTGGCCACCACATCCACCTTCCAGAAAAAGCAGTGACAGTGCAATCTGAAATTTTAGTCTTTCTTAGTGACACTGCTTTCTTTAGTAGGCTGCTTTTATGGTGTCACTTTTGTGTCACTATACTCTTGCACATTTTCTGAGGTTGTCCCTCAACTTCCTCATCAATTGAGTGACTTTTAAAAAATAGCCTTTTAAGAAATTCTTTCTTTATTTAAATCAGAAAGAATGTATTTTAATCATTTTCAAATAAAAACAATGCGATCGTCAAACAGCCCTCGTGTGTCAATGGATGATTAGGACAGAAAAACCAAATCTGTAACGAATGCCTCAGACCAGTAGAAAATAGTTATTATGAAAGTTCAAAAGTAAATCAGGACGAGATTAAAACTCTCAGCATCTATGTGTTCAAATTCACCGATATGAAAGCTACAATATTTACAGATATTTCTATTAAAGTAATTTTAAAATATATTTTGGTAAGCTAGAAATATTCTCCTCTGCCAATAAAGCCCACGAGGGTAAAAACAGAAAAAAAGTATTGAGACAAAAAAACAAATTCTATTATTCTTGACCTGAAATATGATCTCACGTCCCTTGACAACCAGCCCAGGTTTTCCTACTAAAATGTGCTGCCTCTCAGCTATTTGAGGAGAGAAAAGTGTTCTACTTCAATTACTGGTCTGGTGAATGCTTTGGGAAGTGATCTCTGATCTCTTTTTCTGAAAACGTGGATTTTTCTAAATCTTCAGGGAGAAGACTTGAAATACTGAGCACTGTATTAGAGAATAGATTTTTTTTTCTGTGTAAAAGATATACCAATCTTAAAGAGAATGTGAGAAATAAAAGAATTAGAGGAGAGAGGGCAACTACAAGAGATAGATCCACAGTGGCCATAAATTGTTGATGTTTTTAAGGCGAGGGGCAACCCCTTATGAGCTTTGTTTGACACGGTTTGGATTTTTTAATTCTCTATGTTTCTCTACTTCAGGAGCTAATAACTTTGTGCAAAAAAAAAAATCCTTTTACCCACCGATGCTACTTAAATACTTAATAGAGTGTTTAAAAGTAAAACAATGCATATTTAAGACTCTAACGATTATGTATAGCAAAGTGAAATTAATTTATATCAGTAAAATCTATACCTTGAATTTCTCTGGGGAGCTAATTAAATAAGTAAACTTCATTAACCTCTATTTAATGCCTTTAGTAATTTAAATTACAAAACTGAGTAGCTTGACTCTTTCTTGAAAAGCAATGTTGTCTTTTTAAGGACTTTGCTAAATAATTAGTCTACTTACTGGTCTTGAAAAACATGGCAATAACCCAAAACAAGCACTTAAAATAATTTTCTATTTATTTTCACCATTTTTCAAAATGCTTAGAAATCAATAAAGGTTTTTTAATGTGATTTTTAGGGGTTGTAGAAAGAAGAAAATTATCTATTTGAATATATAAAATAAAAGTTAGATAGTTATCTTAGAAAGAAGTAAGTAGAAATAAATAAGGCTAACTGGCCATCAAAAGCAAGGCTTATTCAGACAACAGTTTATAAAGATTGCCCAGAAGAATGTGTCTAAACATTTATTTAGTTTCATAACTCAGTTGAAGTCTAGCAGTACTTGAAGGTAATTTTCAAAATAAATAAACAGAAGATGTCATATATGATTTCATAATGTATTATGGACATAGGTACATATGTTTTGCTAGAACTTTTTCAGATATTTATAACTAAGTTAGAACTTTTGAATATATGATTTGATTTTATAGTAAACCCTGAAAAAATATTTTCTAAATCTCTGCTGTTCAGAAAAACTGTTAGTAATGCGTAAGGAAAAGATACTATGTTATGTTAACGGAGGGTACTTGCCAATTTCCTGCTTTAGTTTTGTTGTTGTTGTTGTTTTACATGAACATCTGGGTGTTTTCTTTTTCAGGCTTTGCCTTTTGTAGAGAGTGGAAAGAATGGGGCTGTCTTAGAATCCTGGTTTCAAGAAACAAGACTAATTTAGTATTTACAATTTGAGGAAGAAAGATTTGTGATGTGTAGCATAAGTGAGTCTGTGAGCAATAAGACATTTTGTTGCAATGCCAAACCGTGAATTTTATAAAAAGATAAATTTGATTTGGACTCTCTTTACCTTTATATTTCACTGATTTAGAGATTACTTACACACATGCACACACACACACACGCACACACGCACACACTACAGCACATAAAATTGTATTCAGTTCCTATAACTTCCCATGTTTTTTCTTACTTTCAGGCATTCAACATGTTATTTCCCATGTTTATGTATTTTTTATGACGCATTCTATCTGCCTAATTGCTATTCATACTTTAGGGTTTAACTTAGGTGTCATTTACACTAGGAAGTTTTCGTGATCGCCAGAATTTCTCCATCCCCCATCACAGTAGCTTCAGTTAAATGTCTTTTATATATACTCCCATTCCCTGTATTATCTATATCGGGTGCATTTATTGACAACATTACACTTACCTGTGTACTTATCTATATGTCTGTCTAAATTATAATTGTTCAGGAACTGTTTAGGTCATGTTTATCCTGTATTTTCACTATCTATTATGGTGCTTGGCACGTAAAACATCTTCGATAAATTCTTGGTAAGGGAAGTCTTTAAAAATGGTTTTTATAAATTCATGGTCAAAATAGATCATAGTAGATGACAGAATTACTGAAGTGTCACACCTGAACTAGGAAAATTAGAAGGAACAATGTATAGTATTGAGTTTGGGAAGAGTACACTTAAGTAAAGTTGAGTAGAGGACAAGTTATGAATCCAAAGATTATGTTATTGCTCTGTGTTGATGCAGTATTATTGATTGGAAAATGAAAGTTATAGATCTCAGATTTGAGAAGGAAAATACTGATTAAAAAAGCATTAGTTTAGTACCAAGTTATTAAATGATGTGAGCATTTTACTCAATCACCTAACTTAATAACCTCACTGTAACCAGAGGACAGCTCAAGGAAGTCAAGAAACTCACTAGAAGCCTGATATCTTTATAGTTCATGCTAAGCTCATCTTCATCAATGATATCAGGGCCCTGTGGTTCCTAAGGCAACAATATGATGTACTGAATTTGTCATGGTAGGCCATAATAGAAAGATAATTAATAACCCTAACGTTATTTTCTTTCAATATTTCTACTCTTTCTTGTGTGTTTCTTACAGTCAATCAGCTGTTATTCTCAGTTCTTTTCCCTGACCTTCCAAAGCATTGATACCAATTCAGGTATTTATGACAAGTAATAAAGCTCAAGGAGCATTACTTACCAAGCATTTGCCCTCTAAAGAAAATCTGTTCCTGTTGTTTATTCTTCTCTTCTAAATTTTCTATAAGGTTCTCACTTATATATCTGACATCTGGGTTTAAACTACTATAAATATTTTTATGTGTGATCAGTGCCACTGTGACTTTATGAAAAAAGTAGACATTTTGCAATAAATATCTACGTTGCAGAGAGAACACTTCTTCTATCTCTGTTTTACTTCCTCGTGCTCTTCTCAATGCTACTTTTGTATCAGTCACTTTATAGAATATCTCTGTCTTTTCTCTTAGTCTTTCATTCTGTCTCCCTCTAACAAGTATAGAATGTGACTAAAACAATACTTATTCTTCTTTTTTTAAAAAGTCTCAAACCATCACAACTACAACAGTTGAGAAATAGTTTTAAAATTATCAACATTAATTTAAACAGATGATTGAAGGTATATTTCTCATACTAGAATATAGTCATTTCACCTAATCAAAATCTTCAAATTTTTCTAAGGCATAGAAATGAAAGTGTGATATAGCTGCCTTGATCTTCTTTGATTATCAGAAATTTAAGTTATGATCTGGACAAATTAAAATCTTAAAAAAATAATTTAACTAACCAAACTTATATTCTCATTGTTAGATTTGTATGTTCCTATACTTGTGACAGTTTGCAAACCCATGGATCTTGACCCGCCAGTGAAAAAAGCTCTTTTTAAAGTCATTTTTTACAAAAAGCTAATCATACTGTTACTGGCAGTTATTTATAACTTTACTAAAGATTAAAGCATTAAGAAAAAGAATTACACAGAGTTAAACTATATACAGTTACACTATTTCACTTGCTTTCTGCTGAATTCCAAACTTTCTCTCCAGATATGTAACTCTCTCTGCCATAGTCATTATAGTAATTAGTCATCTGTCACCACCATAACCTATGACTGTTTTCATGGAAAGGAATAGAACTTTCAGAATCTTCTGCCTTTTCCAGTCTCCTGGAAGTCTGGAGAATAAAATTGTCATTATTTTTTTTTAGATAAGGATGACTTTCAAATTATCTACAGTTCAATTTCTATATACAGATACTTTATAATATATCTTTGTGCCCAACAAGCCTGCTTATGTTGTTAGTGTACCCATTGAGTGGAACATTCTTTTCCCACCCTACTATCTCAAAAACTAGTCCATTCTTCAAAATCCATTCAAAAGTGACCAATTCTAAGAAACAGTCTTCTGTTTTTTTGTCATAATCAATGTTTTTCTGTATATTATAAACAAATTTGCTTGTCTTTGTTTCCTAGTACATCTATTCCTTATAGCATCTAACAAATTTCATTGCTCAGAGAAATATTTTTATAATGTTAGTTGAATTTAAGAAATTAATGTTTTATTTTTACAAACAAAAGTCCCAATTTATCACCCCCAGCTTTGTTCTAACTAGTAGTCCTCTTTATTACTTTGAGAGGAATAGAAAGATACCAAATGCTATGGAATTTCATGGCTATCTATAATGAAATGAAAAATTACTATTTTCACATCTTTGTTAAAAATTGTAATTTACAAAGTATAAAGTACATACATTTAAAGTATACGATTCAAAGATTGTCAGAATATTTAGAGTATTGTACAACTATTTCTATAATCCGATTTTAGAACATTGACACCAATCCCCCCAAAAAGGTTTGTACTAATTAGCAGTCGCTTCCCACTGCCCCACTCCTGGGGGCCTAGACATTACTCTGTTTTCTCTCTATAGACCTGCCTATTTGTAAAAGGGATAGTACAATATATGATCATTTGTGACTGTCTTTCACTTACCATAATGTTTTCCATGTTCATCCATGTTAAGGCATGTATCAGTATTTCATTGCTTTTTATCTTAAAATAATATACAGTTGTATGGCTATACACATTTGTCTATTCATTAACAGGTGATGAGCATTTGGAATGATCCACTTATGGCTATTCTGAATTTTGCTGCTGTGGACATTTCGTACAAGTTCTTTGTTTAGACACGTGTTTTCATTTTTAAAGTAGAATTTTGGGATCATATAGTAAGTACCCTATGTTAAAAATCTTGAGAAACTACCAAATGTTTCCAAACTGGCTGCTCTTTAGAAAATATTACATTCCAGTCAACATGGCATAAGAGTTCTAATTTCTTCATATCCTTAACAACACTTGGTATTATCTGTATTATGAATATAGTCATTTTAGTCGGTGTAAAGTTTTATCTAATTGTGGTTTATATTTACAGTTCCCTAATGACTAATGACGTTGTGTCTGTTCTTAAGCTCATTAGCCATTCTTACATCTTCTCAGGAGAAATGTTTGTTGAAATTATTTGCCTGATTTTTAATTAGGTTATTTATCTTTTCATCATTAATTTGGAAGAGCTCTTTAAACATTCTAAACACCAATCCCTTATTAAATAAATTATTTGCAAATATTTTCTCCCAGCCTGAGTGTTGGATGTTTATTTTATTAATGGTGTTTCTTATAGCACAAAATTTTTAATTTTGATGAAATTCAAATTTCTTTTTTTTTTGTCTTCTGTTGCATGTGTTGTTGTCATGCCTGTGCTTTTGATAAGAATCTTTTGCCAAATTCTTGATCATGATGAATATGTTTTCCTCTAAGAATTTTAAATCAGTCTTTTTACCCTTATTGCTGGTGTTCTTTATTTCTTCATGTAATTTCAAGGTACTGACTGATATGTAACCATTTCAACCAGAAAGACTCCTTTGATTATTTCCTATAGAGCATATATGATAGCAATGAATTATTTAAGTTTTTGTTTATCTAGATATCTTGATTGTTAAGAACAGTTCTGACTAATATGGAATCCTTGGCTGACAATCATTTTTCTTTTTTTCTTTTTTAAATTAAATTTATTGGAGATGACATTGATTAATAAAGTTGTATAGATTTCAAGTATACAGATCAATAATGACATCATATATATATGAACATCATATATATATATATATATATATATATATATATATATATATATATATATTGCATTGTATGTTCATCACTCAAAGGTAAGTTTCCTTATATCACCTTATGTTTGTCTTCTTTACCCTTATCTACCTCCCTTCCTACCCACTTTTCCTCTGGTAACTACTAACTGTTATCTGTGTCCATGAGTAACTGTTTGTTTGCCTGGTTCGTTTGTTGCTCTCAGTTTTATTGCCAGAGCCCACTCTAAGATTGAATAGTTCCCGAGAGGGGGAGTGAGGATTGAGAAAGATAGAAAAAAGGGACAGAGAGAGAGAGACAAAGAGATAGAGTCGGGAGGGCTAACAGTAGATACTGCGCCCTGAGTTTATTTAGCACAGCATATATATATATATATATATATATATATATATATATATATATATATATATATATATATACACACACACTTGGAGAAGCAACACCAACACCCACACATATGCAAATGATCGCTGACCTTTACATAAGTTCTCACAAAACATCCTTGTTCCTGTTTTTGTCTCTTATTCCCTGGGGCAAGAAACATTCAACAATAAGCCAAACCTCCTCCTCCACTAAGGAGCTATCCATTAAGCCAAACTTCCTCCTTCAGTAAACAAGCCCACCTGCCCTGCAAACTTCTAGCTTGCAGGCAACTAACTCGAAACCTGTCTGCAGGGCATTCATCAAGTATGGCTCCCAACATTTTATATTCCACATATGAGTGAAATCATACAGTTCTCAGCTTTTTCTGTCTGACTTATTTCAATTAGTGTGATAATTTAAAGGTCCATTTCTGTTGTCACAAATAGCAGCATTTCAACTTTTCTTATGACTGAGTAATAGTCCATTGTATATATGTACCACATCTTTATCCAGTCATCTATCAAAGAGTGTTTTTTTTTTTTCAGCATTCTGAATATGTTATCCCACTGCTTTCTGGCTTCCAGAAATCAGAGGTTTCTAAAGATAAATCAGCTATGAATGTTATTGAGGATCATTTGTCTGTGTGAGATGGTGAGTTACTTCTCTCTTCCTGTACTTTAAAGATTCTCTCTTTGTCTTTAGTTTTTGACCATTTGATTATATGATCTGTGTATGAATCTCTTTGAGTTTATCTTATTTTAGCTTCTGGATGTATAGATGACTGTATCATCTTCAAATTTATGAAGTTTACAGGCATTATTTGTTCAAATATTTTTTTTCTTACTCTATCTTTACTCTTTCTGAGACTCCTATTGTGCACATGTTGGGACACCTCTAATGTAAGCTATCTCAAATAACTTTTTGAGGAATTTGGAACAACAAAAACTACTTATTAATCAGAAATGAGGCCATAATTACATGGGTAATTTAAAAAGCCATTTAGCTATTTAACGTTGGCCTCTTTTTAGAATGAACAAGTTTCAAAATGTGGAACACTGAAATTTATTATCTAATAATTACAGCAATGTAAAATGATGATAAATGTGTAGAAGCAATTTTATTTAATATATGCACATATTTAAACAGAAAGCCCCAAAGAATGCATACATTAGATGTTTTGATTTAAAAAATGATTTTGTTCAGATATATTTAACATCCTGAAAATTCCAGGTGGTTATCTACAACATATAATTTTTCTTAATCTAAATTGCCTTGGAACTTTGTTTTGAAATTAAACAACAAAGATACAGTTATGGGACTATAATAAAACCCTAAGAAGATTGCTCAATCATATTCAATAACATAGCTCATAAAAGAAAAGACTGCATGCTCTTGTTTTACTTTCAATTAAAATCACAGTTTTATTTCCTCATTTCAGTTCTGTAGATATTATTTTCTTAGAGACAAAAATCTACTATCCCGTAGGTTAACCTGCTTTGCCTCCTAACAAATAATCTGATCTCAGAGGTCACTTAGTAAATATAAATGTTATTTTAAATATGTTTTAAAGTACTGGTAGGGTTTAGTTCATCAGAAAATACTTGGAGTGGCAAAGATTGAGTACAGTTGCCTCCTTTTTAGGCCATATTTAACAATTAGAATAAAGCAATAAAATAAAAGTGGGAAAAAAATCCAGAATCTTAGCCCTGATATTTCATTAACTAACTTATCTTAAAGAAGTTTTCTAACATATGTGTTTCTTATTCTTGAAATACAGATTTTATTAATTAATATTCAACTAATGGTCTCTATTTAAAGAGACTGTTTTGGGAGTATTACTCCCAAATGTCAAGTGTTAAAATTGTATTAATTGGGGAAAATTAGCAAAGACCAAGATAACATTATACTGTTTTTACAAACTGCAGACTATATAGTTGTGTGATGATGGAATACACAGACACACATACACATGCACACATAAACACATACACACATCTAACACTCATTTTGCTTACTTTTCATGAATATCATGTAAAAAAGCATAATACTTAAATGTCATAACCCCTTATGTTTCATTTCTTTCCAGATTTGCAGGCATTCCCCTTCTGACAGAGTTGTCAAGGCCTATTAAATATACTGTAGTATCTACAGTGGTCACTTGCTAAGGATCCCCTTTCTACACTGAGCAACTTATTCCTTTAATTAACAAGAGCCCTAATAAAACAAGAAGGATGGAATATATAGTAAAGAAGACTTTTTTCTCAAATGACCACTGCTTGATGACATACAGTCAGATTTTATATTCAATACAAGGGACTCATCTTTATCCTTCTTACTTGACAATGTATAATTTCTCTTTTAGGTGGCCCTTTTCATTTTGAAGGTCTTCTCTTAGTTTTCACAATTTAACTTTATCCTACTTCTACTTATCTCTTTATAGAAGCTCTTCCTTGCTTCCATACCTCGGTCAGTTTAGTATCCTCAGAGTATATATGTGTGTGCATACTTATATGCAAATATATATACATGTACAAATACATGTATATACATATGTATATATACATACACATTATGAGGGTTATAATAAAAACATATATATGGATGTATGTCTATATGTATATCTGAATATATATGCAATCTTCCTGAGTTCTGTTCTTAGCGTCTTATCTTCTCAATTGTCATAAAGTCTTTAGTCCTAAATCTATATTTGCAGCACTACAATTCACTACTTAGCGAAGAGGGATTACCTAATTAGAAACCCATCTAGTAGATACAATAGATAGCAGAAAGTTAATTTGCCATCATCTTCCCTGCACTTCTCTTTCACAATCTGATTTTTCCACTTTGTTCAATAGTCTGGCTACTGTTTCTATAGTATGAAAACCTGTTAATTAATATCAATATTTTATATATATTTCTTTCAGAAATTTGTCACCAAGCCAATTTAATATAGTTTTTCAGATACATCACGTGTTATATATATTCCCTTCTCCATTTCCCTCCTTAATTCAACATTTTAGTAACCTTTTGTGGACTACTAACATAGCTTCTTAAAATATCTCTGACTCCAATTTCTGTCTAAAACCCTATCTCTACCAGCTAACTATTCCCCATATTAAGTTAAAGCTATCTTTATTTATTATTTTATCATTAGTTTCAAGTATACAGTAGATTGGTTAGACACTTATATAGTTTAGAAAGCTATCTCCTAATTGTTCCTTCTCTCCTCTGGCTCTCCACCTAGTCATTACATTAATACTAACTGTATTCCTTATGCCATGCTTCCCTTCCCCATGACTATCTATCAACTACTGATTTGTACTATGTTAGAGCTATCTTTATCAGACAAAATCTAATCATATTTTTGCTATAATTAAAACTCAATGCACACACAATCAAATGGCATTTAATGGTTTCCAGTTTTTTTAATTGCACCCTTATCTCTTTTTATGTAACTCATCTACTCTCAATTCTAGATGCATGAGACATTTAACACAACTTTCTCAGTAATTGAGAGGACAAGTAGAAAATAAATTAGTAAAGACAGGAATTATGTTCAAAATTCCCTAAAACAAATTATCCTAATTAACATTTATAGAAAAATATATCTAATATTTGCCAGTACTCATTGTTTTTAAGTACATACAGGACTTTCACCAAGAAAGAGTTTGTTAATTACAAACTATAGTATAACTTTTGACTACAAAGACATTTAATTGTAATTCAATAATGGATATATATCTAGAAAATTCCCCATTTGGAAATTAAGCAACACAGTTTTAAATATGTCATGCATCAAGAAAGAAATTATAATGAAATTGAAAAATTATAGAAACACAATATACCATTTAATAGGACAATGGATGTAGAGAGAACACTGCTTAGTATGAATGTAGAGAGAACACTGCTTAGTATGGAAATTATAGCTTTAAATATGTATGTCAGAAAAAAAAAGCTTTAATTCACTTATCTAAGATTGGGGAAAGAATAAAGGTAGGGTATATATCAATGAAATAAAACACACAAACAGTAATGAAAATTTCAAAGATGAGCTAATTTTTTGAACCCTTAGTAAAATGATCAATTTCATAGCCATGAATAATATGGAAGGAAGGAAGGAAGGAAGGAAGGAAGGAAGGAAGGAAGGAAGGAAGGAAGGAAGGAAAAAAGGAAAGAAAGGAAGGAAGGAGTGAAGGAGGAATGAAGGGAAAGACATTAATTACCAATAACCAAGGTGGAAGTAAATATACCACTACAATTATTTCAGAAATTTTAAAAATGTAAAAAAATATTATGAACAACTCTATGCCATAAATTCTACAACTTAGTTGTGATAGACAAGTTTTCTGAGAAACAGCCTACCTAAACTGACAAGGTAAAACAGGAAATCTCAATCTCCATGTGTCTATTAAATACTTTACATTCATACTTAATAACTTTCCCACAAAGAAACTGATTTCACCAAAAGACAAAAATTTACTTTTATAAAAGACATTTTCAAGAAAGTAAAATGGCAGGCCATAAACTGGATTCAATTATTTGCATTACATATATCAAAGGACTTATATCCAGAATACATGAAAAATTTTTATAACTCAATAATAAGAAAACAGCTTTCCAAACATGGATAAAACTTTGAGAAACACTTCACAAGAGAATAAATACAAATGGCTAATAAGCAAAGGAAAGATACCTAATATCAATTATTATCAAAAATGCTAATTAGAATAACGAGATATTTCATTTCCACAAGAATTGCTAAAAGTAAAGACTGAAATGTTAAGTGTTGTTGAGGATTCCTAGTCTCTGGAATTCTAATATATTGCTAGTAAGAATGTAAAATGGTACAACTACTTTGACAAATGATTTGGTAGTTTGTATAAAGTTTAAGCATATACATCACCTATAATCCAGGGGTTCCACTTCTAGTAATTGGTACAAAATAGGTAAATATATGTCCACAAAGCAATTGTTCATAACAGATTTATTGAAAACAGCAAAAAACCTCGAAACAATCTAAATATTTACCAAAAGGTGAATTGAAAGGCTATTGTGGTTTATTAGTGTATTAAAAAATCCTCAATAATAAAATGGAGTAACTATTGATACATGTAACATGTATGAATCTCACAGACATTACACTGAACAAAAGAATCTAGACACAAAAGAATGCACAACAGATGTTTCTATTCATGTGGAATTCTGCAATAGAGAAAACTAAGTGTGATCAATATCAAATCACTGACTGCTTTGGGGGTGGGAAAATTGGCTGCAAAAAAAAAAAAACCTCCTAGAGAGATAGAAATGCTTCATAACTTGCTGTTGCGGTTGCTCAGTTTGTATATCTGACAAAGATAATCAATCTGTATGCTTAATATATGCAAATTTTATTTTATCTAAATTAAAACATTAAATTTAATATTAAAAAACTTTCTTATAAGATGCACTAGGCTAGATGCTTCTAAACTGTTAAGTATAATAATGATGAATATTTTAAAAGAAAATCAAAATACTAATTTTAATTGATGTTGATACCAACAGTAATCACAATACATGTTTTACCAAAGCTTATGGGTTATATACCACTTTAATAGGCAATATCTTTTATGTCTATATAAAATATTTTACAATTCCATGAGGAATTCAGGGTTAAGAAACAAAGGCAGAATTGTAAATAACATGTCCAACATTTTTCAGCAGAACCTCTTTTCAAATCTAGGGTATTTGATTCCAGATTCCATGTAAATTTAATAGGATCTGACTTCACATATGTAAGTTAGTGATCAATAATATGTCTAATATCTAATACCTGATTTTTAACCAATAATCAAAAAACTAGATTTCTAAATCTAATAGGGAAACATTAAGAGAACTTCCAAATTATCTTTAACCTACCATTTCTTGTTTCTAGAAGGTGAGAGCTCGCTTAAAGCAATGGTGTTAACCTTGATTATAAATGAAATCAACTAGGAAACTTAAAAAATATACATTCTGATATGGAGACTGCATCCTTGACTTAATTAGCACTCAGGCCTCAAGATTATTTTTATTCTTCCCAGGGGATCCAAATATACAGCTTAAATGTGAACACCACTAATATAAAATGTTGCATATCTAGCTTCATGCCAGAGCATCTCTGCCTTTCAGTTAAAATTTTGAAAACAATTCTTGGCTTTACCTTCCTTGCTTATGCATAACATGCCTTCATTAGTTCTTTGTACTGAATAACAAGATGTTGCTCATTTTGTGATTTCTGAATTACTTTCAGCTAATTCACTTTTGTTTATTAACATTGCTTATAATAATACTGGCTTTTCTAACTATTCTTTCATGGATACCGGTGACAAATTTTACAAACTGAACGGTTTCATCCTTGGGGTTCACTTTTGTTTTCACATGTCATTAGATTGGCTTCAGCAATATATCTTCTGGATTTAACCAATGGTTTAGTGGACTAAATGCATGTGTATCTGAACTCTGCTTCATTTGGACTCTGTTCTTATCTCTTGGCTTTAGAAATCTGGTCAGTTCTACAGGTGTTGGTAAGAGGTAATGCCCCAATTTAATTTATCTCCTCTATAGAAAGGAAAATAAATCTCCATAAAATCATCAAATTTAACAGAATGGATCAGGCCAAAACTATGTAAAAATATTTGAATTTTTTTTAAAAATCTAAGCATCCAAAAGAATATTTTATCTCTAAGAATAGATTATAAGAATATTATGTTTGGTATCTTAGATTCCAGTGAGGCAAGCATTTTGACATCTACTATACTGTAAAAGTCTCCTAATTTAGTGATATCTGAAACTTCTTTTTCTATTGATGTGAGATTCCTGAAACAAGTGCAGGTCAAACATCACAATGAATCTGCTAGGAAAAGACACTGAAAGTATCACTTAGAGCCAATTCTCTGGAGAGAAGTACCCCATATCAAACAATATTTAAATAATATCACCTACGAAATTAAGATTCAACTAAGAAGTACACATAGGGGAAATTACTGAAGGAACCTTTACTTTATTATCTCAGTGTTTGAAGATAGTATATTGGGATCATTGATGTTAACATGAGAATTACAAGTTCATATTTGCTGATAGAACAAAAATTTTCATTTGTTTATTTTATCACTAAATACCATTAAAGGGAGAATTTCACTTGTGCAACCTTTTTAAAGTATATATAAAGCTTGTTCTCTTGGACATTTTTTTTCTCTAACTTCATAACTAAACATGAAGGCACAAACAATATTTTTAACTTCATTTCTTCATAGGGCAATTTTTTATTTTTATTTTTATATGAAAAAGAGAGGACAGAAAACAATCCTTTACTATTAATTGATATATCACAGAAGAAACAACAACTCATATGTTATTGAGAGAATTAGAAGTCTGTAATATCTTCTCTAAGATGTTTCTTCAGCATCTTTCAGGGTATCTAAATTATTTTTTACTACATTCATATCTCATTTTATTCTGATTATTATCTTCAATTATCACAAAATGACAAAACTGTTTGTTGTTCTATATTGTTTTTGTTGCCAAAAAGTACTAAATTATTTTCTAACCTTTTGGGTCAAGTTTTTGGAAAAAAACTTTATGCTTCTCTTTTAAAACTATGTTCTATTTTAGCATGTTTTCAAATGTGTATCTTTTGTAGATCCCTTTCAAAAATAAAAGCAGGTGGAGGAAGAGTTCTTTATCTGAGATCAAATTATAAAACTATTAGAAGTCTCACTGTGGTTAAGTAAAATAACAAAATTTCATGTTTTGTTATTTTACTTACTAATACATTTTACTGACTTTTCTAAACAAAATTATTTTATTCTGTTTGGAAAGGGACTGTCAGAATTCATACAGATGGGCACATGAGTGTAATTGTAATCTACCTCTATTTTTGCTTTTGCAAGGGGGTTTGGAACAGGGAAATGGAGAAAATGCATTTTTGAGACCTACAAAAAAGTTTCTTATCTATACAGTCAGTAAATGCCATTTGTAACTTCTGAGACACTGTTCCAAGTGCTGGCTAAAATTAGTGAATTAGAAACACAAATTCCCAGCTCTGAAGACTTACAGCCTAGTAGCTAAGACAGATGATAAATAAGCAAATAATTCAAGAATATAATTACAAATTGTGATAATATGAAGGAAATAAACAGGGTTCATCATAGGTAGTATGATGTAGTAGAGACCACTTTTTTTCACTTTATTTTTTTAAGTAATTATTTGTAACTTTTTCAGTTACAATTGACATACAATATTATGTTAGTTTCAGTGATTAGTTTTCTATTCACAACATAGTGATTAGACATTTATATAACTTACAAAGTGCTCACCCTAATAAACCCAGTACCCATCTGATACCATACATAGTTATCACAATATTTGTGACTATATTCTCTATGCTGTACTTTATATCTTTATGACTATTTTGTAACTATCAATTTGTACTTCTTAATTCTTTTTCATCCATTTCCCCAACACCTCTCCCACATGGAAACCATGTATTTGTTCTCTCAATCTGTGAGTTGGTTTCTGTTTTGTTCATTCATTTATTTTTGTTTTTTAGATTCCACATATAAGTGAAATCTTATGGTATTTGTCTTTCTCTGACTTATTTCATTTAGCATAATACCCTTTAGATCCATCCATATTGTTGCAAATGGCAAGATTTCATTCTTTTTATGGTCGAGTAATATTTTATTACATATATATATATAAAAAAATATATATATATATATACATACACACACACACACACACACACACACACACACACACATACATACATGTTTGTACACCACATCTTCTTTATCTATTTGTCTGTCCATGGACACTTATGTTGCTTCAGTGTCTTGGCTATGATAAATAATGCTGCAAAGAACTTATAGATTCATATGTGTTTTCAAATGAGTGTTCTTGGGTTTCTTTGGATAAATACCCAGAAGTGGAATTACTAGGTGTTTCTTTGTCTCTTGTTATAGCCATTGTTTTAAAGTCTATTTTGTCTGGTATATTGCTACCTCAGCTTTTTTTCCCCCCCATTTTTATGAAATATCTCTTTCTATCCTTTTACCTTCAGTCTGTGTGTGTCTTTTGATCTGAAGTCTCTTTTAAGGGTCTTGTTTTCTTATTCATTATCCTACCCTATATGGGACAGTTTTTAAATTTCTTAAGGTTTAATTTATTCAACAGTGTTTCTCTCTCAGCTTTTTCTACTGTGCATCCCCGCAACAGTCAGCTTCTTTTTTTGTGTAAGAGAAGCAAAATTAGAATTCTACCTCCTGTATATCTTACAAAGGTACTTAGTAGGTAGCAGTTAGAAGGTTGAGAGTTCCTGAGAATTCAAGTACTTCACAATCTAAATATTCATGAGAGCCCTCCTGTTTTCTGTATAATTGACACAAACTGTTTTTAACATTTGCATGATTGACCTTGTCCTAGATTTCACTTATTAATGTTAGAGAATGGTATTTTTGATGAGCGCCCTACTCTTTCTGGTTAAGCTTTATCAGCTAAGATGGCATTTCATATTTTAAGTTAAAGAAGTCACAGTCAATAATTTTATAACAGTCAATATCCTTCTAAAGGCCAATTAAAGAATAAAACACTTCTGTTGATTAGCAATATTTTCACTTTAATAAACTAAATCTGTCAACATTTTTAAAGTGTAAAAATACTGTTTTGTAATTATGTTTTAAAATGTAGAATATTATCCAATTTTACCTTAAATATGATCCAAAAGTTCTTTCAGTGATTTTATATCCAATACAATGCAGAATGGTTTTACCTGTAACATGTATGCTTGATTTAAATCCTAGTGAAACGCCTGCCTACGTTGTCTCCTTTCAGCTATGAGTGACTGTGAACTAGTGTCAATTTTATTTTTTATTTCTGTGAACTATCTTACCTCTCAACTAGATAAAATTAAATGTCAAAAAGTGATATATAGAAAAGTTATATTTCAAAGTTGAATCCAAAAATACTTATATGTATCTGATCACTCCTCAGAAACTATTTTATTGTCTGTATAATCTTTTACATTGTAGCTTTGATTTTGTAGACTCATGTGCTTTAATTAAGCAGATATCCATCACAGGTAAGGGGTCAAATTAATCAATTAAATTTATATCTTTGAAATTAATGAAATCAATAACATGCAAAAAAAGATAAAATTACACTAACATAGAATTACAACATAAACAGAAAGTACTTACCGTAAAAGTAGAATAGTGCTTACTTACTGTATCTTTAATGGTAAAAGAAAGTATTATGATTAAAATATGACATGCAAGAAGCTTCTAGACTGTTAATAATATTCTTGGAGTGTTAGTAAAATTATTAAACATTATGATTTCAAGTAGTACATTTGTGTTGTTTGCTCTTTTACTTATGTATGTTTTATTTTACAAAATTAAAAATAATAGAAAAAGTGAAATCTTGTCAAAGAATAAATGGTAATGCAACAAATAAATTTAAAAAGTAGAAATTATACTAGGAACCAAATGGGAAAAATACCCGAAGAAAGGCAAAATTTTATAATAAATATCCTAAATATCTAAATAATGTAAATAAATGTTTGAGAAAATCACACAAAATAGGAAAAAGAGTAATTCTTGCAAACTAAGTAAAAAGACTAAACTGTAACTACATAAAATACTACAGACATGAACAGACAACAGAAATCTAAAGTAAGCATTACCAGTATCTTTAACAATATAATTTATATATTAAATGGAGAGGTAATCCAGTCAGCAGAGAATGAACCTTAATTAAAAACAACTTAGAAATGGAGAAATAAAATAATAAAATGCTGGCAGTAAGTATAGGATCAGTCAAATTAAAGATAGAATTAAAATCTTTAAAACAAGTTAGTTTCAGCAAAAACAGAATGTATTTACTGTAATGCAATCTTTTAAATAAAAAACTATCTAATATAAAAGTAGTTTGTTGATAAAAACTTGGGTAAATGCTTCCATAACTTTCTAGGAAGAAGGATTTCAGGTAGATAAAGGGAAAGGGCATCTAGCATTAATTTTCTTCTTTATTTTAATGTATTTTGTGAAAATTAAGTATTCCTTACTATCTCTTGTTTATTCTCTTTCTGCGACTTCTCACTCCTATATTATTATTTACATCAGAGGGGAGGACCTTAGAAATAAATGTCCTACAATCAATTTTCATGTTTACTTCTGGATTAGAGTCTGTCAATGAGAGGAACTTGTCAAGAGGGAAAAGCCAAGGAAAACCTCTCATTTACATTGATAGTAGCAGACTGCCAAATAGCAAGCTCTTGTGATCACCTGAACAGGTGCTTCAGGAAGCTAAGGTAGTATGAGGTAGCTTTTCTGCTGTTCTTGAAATTCACAACGGTTTGAAAATAAGCTTTTCTTACTCACTGCTTCTGTTCTGCAGGCAGTTGAAATACTGGGGAGTGACTTTACTAAGAGTATTGAGAATCTTTTGGCATTTCAGGTAGCTGAGATGACCTGCTGTTGCTTCATTGTCCACCCATCTCCCTTCCAGTGTCACGTAAACCTGATTTCTTATGTTAGAACTTTTTCTCCTACACTTACAGTAACTTCTACTTTCCTGCCGGAATCCTGACTGATTTGATTATTTCTTCATTCTTATAATTGAGATATTGAGAAGATTTTTATTTAATGTTATAAAAGTAACCACTGATAAATCTAAGCTACAGTTCTAAATTATGGAGGAGTGGGAGTTAGAGGAGATGGGACAATACAGAACAAAACAGACATATATATTTAAATATTACACGAACTTAGTGAAGCCAAA
Organism: Macroglossus sobrinus; assembly: GCA_004027375.1. NCBI lineage: Eukaryota > Metazoa > Chordata > Mammalia > Chiroptera > Pteropodidae > Macroglossus > Macroglossus sobrinus. Next base: position 64,985 of record PVKZ01004258.1, on the reverse strand, counting down.
AATATAAGTAAAGATATGAGGCTAATAATAGAAATAACATATTAATATTAACATATTAATATTGGAAACAGCTAAAGACAAGTCAAAAATCATTAGGTAAGGCTAATCAGTTTACTATATCATGCTGAAAAATAAAAATCTTCTGTGAAACCATGTGCTATTCTGAATATCAGTCAATGCTATTAAAGACCACAAAATAACATGAATGTATCGTATGTTATACATTAAGTTATAGATAATACACTTATATGTTGTGTTATATATTATATCATGATATGTTACAAATACCTGGAGAGAAGTGTATAATTATTTTAAAAAGCATGAGAAGCTTATAACTGGAAATAATGTTAAGAAATATGAAATATTTTTAGAACTTAAGAGCTCATTAAGTTTGTTGGTTACAAATAAACATACAGTTAGTGAGTCAGTCATTTCCCTCTAAAGAAACAGTGACATAAATATAATAGCAAAAATAGCACATAATAGAAATGTATATTATATATTCATATATTATGCATTATGCATGTATTGTGCAACATGCACATATATGATAAAAGCAATTATTCCATTCATAGTAGTATAATGGCCACAATAACATCAACATAACATAGAACTATTAAAAGAATATAGATATATTAGCTCTGACATGGGAAGTACCAATATACTAAGACTGAATCATCTTTTCTTATAATAAATATAGGTGTTCATTACATCTGCATATTAAAGATTTGGAAATAGATACATTATATTGCTGACACTAGACATTTCTGGATATTGGGAGCTTTGTGAGACTTACTTTCAACTTTAGACATTTCTGTATTATCTGAATTTTTTAACATTTTATTTTTATAATCTAAAAACTCAAGCCATTTTATAAACATAAGTTCTGTGTTAGTTCTTTCAGCTGATTAAAGAAATAATTTTATATACTGGATTTATTGAAGTGTAAGGTAGAGAAAATAGAATGCAATTACACAGTGTTTCTATATCCTATTGCTTTGTTTACCTTGTATAGTGTATTTAGATGGAAAACTATGGCTACAAGGAAAATGAATTCTGTGAGCTAGTCATTTTGTGGATAGATTTATTTTTATTGTTTCCTTAGTGTTTGTCTGAAGGGGAAAAAGACATAACATGAGAATGGGAATAATAAAGTATCTCATTCTGTACCTTATTCTATTGACAGGTATAAGTAATACCTTATGTTTGCATATCACCTATTTTAGAGAGTGAAGTATGTTTATGGGCACCTATTCATCATCAGAACATTTCTATGCCTGCATGTTGGGATCCAAGAGCTGACCATCTGAATAAATTCAGTCAAACAATTATCTAAGACAGCTAAGTTTTTTGGAATCTTTGGTCAATTAAATTTAGTAAATTTATTTTCTCATTTCATTTAATTGGTTGCCTGGTTTGATATTTGACTAAGTATTAATTTTAGGTAAAGTTTTGCTAAAAATAGGGTAAAACTGGCACAGTCTTTTTTTCCCAAAATATTTGACATATTAAAAAATTAGTGTTATATTGAAGTCCTAGTACAGGAATTTGTTCATAATTCTTCATTGTATAAAACCTGACTTTTTAACTGAGATTCATGACATTCAGGAAGATTTATATTAGGAAGTCTCAATCTCACAATCATTGTTTCATTTAATATTCAACAACTTTTGAGAACCTACCATATATTTTGGACATGCAAAGGTAAACATAATCTTTCAAGGAGTATAGTCCATTGGATACAAAAATAATATAAGATAAAAGTGAACATGAATTGGTAATTCTAAGAAAACTTTCTAACTACCTGCTAAACCAAGAATAACCTAAGCAAAAAGGATTAGATAGGCATTCTAAGCAGGACAGATATTTTGGGGGAAAGAACAAATTATTAAATATTCTAATAAAATCTTATCTGTTGTGGTTGGAACAGAAGTTGAGTAAGGTAAAGTGGCAGAAAATGATGCTTAGGAGGTAGTCTCGTATGCAGTGTTTAACAAGTATTCTTAGGGGAGCCATTAAAGTGGAAACGAACTTTAGAATTTGTGTCACTTTGGCACAAATTTGATGAGAATGCAATTGTGTTAGTATCACTAGAAGCGTACGGTCAGACTAGAAACCATAAGCCATTACCTTTAGCAGCACACATTTCTCAAGCTCTGGACCCCAATCTCTTGTCTTAGTTGGGTCCTGGCAAACTGTGTCCAGTTTGTGTGATCATTGGACAAGTCATTTTTTTTATTCCCTCTGTGCCTTACGGTGTAAAAATGGTAATAATAATAGTACCTTTTAGGGTTATTATAATGGTTTAATTATTGTATGAAAAAGAGTGTAATATCTTAATAAATATTGTTTTACCTGTCTTGTGAAAGCTCTCTAATTCTCCATTTTTAAAAGTGTTTATTTCTAGTCATGTATATTTCCTTACAGTAGATTCCACATTTTTTGTCAAGGAGCTCCCTACACTGTCATGCTGCTTTCTTTATATGTTTTTCCTTCTCTCTCTTAGAAACCTTTTGTACTAGCATGGTTAGTATTTTGTTATTTAGTCTTCCATCCCATGTGAAAGTCTGATGTAAATGGTTGGAGAAAAATGTAGTGAAAGCAAAACTGAGGTAGCTGACACCAAGTTACAGTGGTCCCTGTTAGACAAGGAAGGAGTCTTGAAGACCCATGAGGAAGGGAGCCAGAGGGTTCAGATTCTAGGGACCAAACTAGTGTCAAATCTTAGCCAGCACAATCTCAGCTAAAGGATGAATTTATTTTTGTCCTTTTTATCTCGGTCTCAGTCCATACTGATTCATGAATCAGTCTAAGTAAGGGACAATGGAGAATCAGTGAGAACATCCAGATTGGGGAAAATGTGAGTAGGATCTATAATTATTTACTCACTCATTCAGACAAAGATATCGAGTGCCTACTTTTTTTTGGTCCCTATATTTGGTACTGAGGATACTGAGTGTAGAATTCACTTGCAGAGACTCGGAAGACAGCCACCTGACACAGTGGCATTTTCTGGAGGTAACATCTGTTGCTGAGATAAAGTGTTTTTATCTCTACCCTTTCTTTCTTTTCACTGTGTTGTGGGGGCAAGGACACTACAAGTGTGTTTGCTGCCTAAATGAGGAGCAGAGCCCTGCAGGTGCAATTTGTTCCTGATTAAATGAGGAGGCAAAGGTGAAACCTTCAATCTCCCTGCATTGCCTTTGGAAGGCTTAGATGAATGATAATAATAAATAGAAAGCTTTGGCATTTGTCTGTGGTTTCAGTTTCACAAAGTTCTGGCTTCTCATTAGAGACACTGAGATATTCAAATTTCCAAACAGGACTCAGATAGGATATTGCAGGGAAAGCAATATCTTTATGTATATTATCTTTCATTTTCCTCATGTACCCTACATTCCAACTGTACTAAATTCTTACTTTTGCAAATATCCCGAGAATGGTAAGAAAAAAAAAAACAGTGTTTGTACAGATTATTTAACCAGCTTGTTAGTGTACTAAAATTACTGTGAACATAGGGAGCCATTACAGATGAAATATTATGGTCAATTATTTTAACAAAGCTTACTTTTTATTTTTTATGAAAGGGAAACATGAGAAAGAATTACATGACAAACAATTTAGCTTCAGTTACAAACTTACAGAAGATAGAATTCTGCTTTAATGATAATAACTACTTTAGTTATTTGTCAGATAATGTGTGAGGATCTGTAGATATATTATCCCTTTTAATAAATACAATGACCTCAACCATCTTTTGGAAACAAAAGTTGTAAATATAGAAGGACATAAATGAACAGATCTCTGAGCAGACAAACTAGATATAAAAATATTAATAAAATTTTGTATCATTTGTTTTAGGAACAAGTACTCTTTCCTTATGGAAATTCTGTGTTTTATATATAAACTAGCTTTTAAACTAGCTTCTCTGTCTTAAGAACTTTGTTTCCTGATATACTCATTGGCTGAAATTCTGGAGAATCTGTTTTGTAAATGTCACTTTCATTCTGAAAATGAGGGGCATTCTATTTTTGAGTTAATTTTGCACAAATCAGTCTTTCTGAAATGGCAGTCTTATAAACTACTGGACATCAGACTAAGCATTATTATTTACCATCTCATAGTCTACCTTTCTATATCAAAGGCCATAAAAACAACTAACAATATTTTTGCCCAATAACTTACTATTTCATTAATTTAACTCTAGCTAAGAAAAAAATCATGTATTTTTATTATTCCTTTCAAACTTTTCTAAGAAATTTGAAAAGGTTAGAAGAAATAATAGAATAAATACATAATCCAATGATTGAAAATTTCTCACATGTTGTCGTATTTGCTCTATATTTTAAATTAATAAATGTAAGTATTACAAATAAAGATGAGTGATTTTTTTTTGTTCCCATTCCCAGGACCATTACTCACTTTCCTCTACTGGAAATATATTTTCTTTAATTTATATAACTTACATGATATAGAAATTCTCACTCTATACCTTGCTTTTTTTCCCACTCACTGTATTCATTTTTAAAAATGTGTTCATATTCAATATATGGTTCTAGCTCAATTATTAATTGTAGTATAGAATTTCATCTTATAAATATATTACATTTTATTTATCCACTCCTCTGATGGAGGACATTTTTGGCTGATCTGGTTATTTTCTGCATTCTAAATTCTGCTAAAGGAAATTTGTCTGTCTCCACTTGTGAAAATGTTTTCTACACAATTACTTAGAATTATTGGATTGATGTATGTGCATTTGCAGTTTTGCTAAGTACTGTCAAATTCTGCTCTATTTTTTTTTTTTTTGCCAATATACACCCTCACAAGAAAGATATGAGAATATCCATTCTCCGTAGTCTCACCAGCACTTTTTATTATCGGATTTTATTGTTTTTCCAACCTGATGGGTGAATTAGGGTATCTCTGTAAGTCTCTTTATATCTCATTTTTAAATACCTAAAAGAAATATTAAAACATATTCTGAATTTTCTCCAGTAATGAAATAATTTGAATAGGTTAGGATCTACATAAAAATGTATCCTGGTAAGGAGAAAACCTTTTTCTTTTCCAGGAACCTTATTTTTCTGCTATTTTAGACTCTTTTTTTTCTTTCTTTTTTCTTTTTCCTTTTTTTTTAAAAAAAACATGTTATTTGAAGTAACCCTAAACAAATGAAGGCTAGATTAATTGTAGATTTCAGTGAGCATTAGTTTAAATGTGTAAATTTGTTGTTTATAATTCAGAAATAATTATATTGAATAGCTCTCCTTAAACATGCTCCCTTTGCAGTAAAATGCTCCTAAAATAATTAGAACAATGTAATAATGTCACAAAAATAGGAGTATTGATCAAGAGAAAAGATGAGATGCCAAAAATAGATTGAATTATATTAAAAAATAATAAAATAAGCATTAAAACCTTTGCTTAAATAAAGGTTATTTAATTAATAGCATTGAGAGAACAACTAATTTTTCTACCTTCATTATTTTCATTTTCCTCATGTACCCTACATTCCGACTGTATTAAATTCTTACTTTTGCAAATCTCACAAGAACTTCAATAATTCAGTACTACATTGCTCTTGTGTACAATGTGTACATTGCTCTTACCTGTGTGGTAGGGACTGCTAAGAGTTGTTTCCTTTTCTTTGGTACATAGACACTATTTCACACCTTCCCACATAGTTAGATATTCCTTGTTGCTGGTTTTCTTACAATAGAATGTAAGCAAAGGTGACATGCCATTTCTAGTCCTCACCTATAAATTATCACATAGATGATCTTGTGTTTTTCTTTTGATCTGACTGAAAACATCAAGTTCTTTCTTGTAAGATATCTAAATGACACACTTTGATAGCCACCACAAATATATAAAATCAAATCTTCAAACTATCTAAAAAGCAGTAGGATATTTAGCTAATTGCACATGAATGATTATAGCATTGGACACTGTTTTTTTTGCCTACCCAATTTCCGTTTACCCCTCTATTTCTTACTTACTTTATCTTTCAAATCACATAACCACATCCCTAGCTCCAGAGATGAATTCCCAAATGAAAGCCCCTGTCAACCAGGAACACCAGAATGAAATAGGTACATAATTAAAAAATAAATATGTATTTTGTTTGAGCCATTATATTGGATCTATCTTGTTAGAGCTTGTGTTGCCCTAACTAATACAATGTGAAACCCATCCCTCCATTTCAACTAGGTAATTCAACTTTCTTTTTTTCTCTCCTTTTTTTAAATTAAATTTATGGAGGTGACATTGGTTAATAAAATTATATAGGTTTCAAGTGTACAATTCCTGAGAGTCTGTGTTGAATTTTACAAGCAGTAATATTTGATACTTTTCTCTATTTAGTTTTCAAATGATGTGTATATCTCTTTTAGAGTGCTTTCCATTTTGCATTATTATTAGTTATTTATCTGTGTAAGTCTCCTTTTTAAACCTGTAAATACTTGAGAGAAGTAAACTTTTTCTATTAGTTTTTATGTCCATGTTGCCTAACACAGAGTTTGGCACATAGAAGACATAAGTAAATGAATAAACAAACAATAAATAACAGTATAGATGGAAATACCTTATAAAATATATTACATCATGAATTGGATCAAACGATTAAAAACCTGTCAGCCTGAGTTCCCCAAGAGACAGAACTACACCTGTAAGAAATTTCCTGAGGATAAGCCCTGTAAAGGATAAAGAAGGAAGGTACAGGAGTAGGCAGAAAAAACTTCAGATCCCAGTGCAGGTCAAATACCTGTGAAAGGGGAGAGGGAAGAAAGGATTGGGTAGGAAGAATCTCATACTCTAGTAAAATTCGAAAAGATTTCAGGCAGGCCATTGGTGTCCGTGAGCAAAGGTTGCCTGCTGGAAAATTCTAGCCTTAGGCAGGAATGGTACAACACTAGTATCTCAGTAGTGGACTTGGAGCAGCCTGAAGGAAAATGATAGTGGATCCAAAGGCAGTGGGGTTATTAGTAAGCTATGTTCTCACAGGAGATTCTCTAGGAGATCTGAATAATATACTTCCATAACAATCACAAAAATATAAAATCAAATCTTGGAACTAGCCCACCTGCCCCCAAAAAACAGGTGATTTACCTATAAATAATTATTATGTTAAACATTATTTGTTGCCTACTTCCTTATTTTCATAAATCCCATAAATTGTATAATTCCATTCCTCTCTTTAGAGGAAGATACTATTTAGCTTCACCTATCGTGACAATTATTTTTCTTTCACCAGTGCTTCATTTAAAATAAGCAAGGTGACTAAATTTTGGCAAATTTAGGGGAAGTCTATTAGTGATTTTCCGAAAAAGATTTGTTTTCTCTCAAGAAATCCATACTGAATGAATTGTTCTCTTTTCTCCCTGAAGTTATTGCCTCTAGTTGTGATGCCTAGAACTGCCACTAACTCCAGGAAAAGTGCTAGAGAGGGAGGAGTCAAGATTACCATATAGACTCCAAGCTAGAGAACTGACCTCACACATCTGGTGCCTGCTTTGCTTCCAGAGCTTTGGACTTCCTGTACCAGTGAAGTATATAGCAATGTGAATACCACAAACTAAAAGTAAAAATAATGAAATTTCAAAGAAGACATATAGGAAAGATGCATATGGATACTTTTCCAACAACTGTAAGAAATCAAAAAATGGAATTGTAGAGGCACAATTTAATTTTAATAAATTTTTCAAAATGTGATATTCAATATTGGTATAAGGCTTCAGGGAAACTGAAAAATTAATTTTAAAGCTCTTTAAACTAGAAATTTATGGGAAACAAGTTTGCAATAGATATCAAGTCTTAAAATTATTATAATCCTTATTAAATCCAATTATTTAAATTATACACACTTATCTAGGGAAATAATTATAAAATAATATAACATTTCTATAATGATGATCATTGTAACATTTTTTAATAATTGGAAAATATTTAAATATAGCATGATTACCCCAAAATGATAAATAACTAATTAAAATGTTTTTTACATAATGTAATATACAGAAGATATATCATTGAATTATACACTAGAAACCTGTATAATTTTATTAATTAGTCACCCCAATATGCTAAATTAAAAAAAAAAAGATATTCTTCAGCTAGAGTAATTATTTTCCATATAAGGCCCACTAACATGAGTTACATGGGACATTTGTTAAAAATACGGATTCCTGGTCCTATTTCAGACTTGCTGAATTAGAATCTCTTGGGGAGTTAGCTAGAATCTACATGTTTAATTGTTATCTCTGATGATTCTAATGATCAATCACTAAGTGGGAAATGATACTTTTAAAAGTATAACTCTGAAGACCATGCACAAGTATCAAAATGTGTTATTGTATTGAGAGAAAAATGTAGAATGATAGAAAATATATTGTGTGTATTATGATTATACATATCTACAACTACAGCTATAAATTTTTATGGATAAATTCAGGTTTAAAAATTTTAATGGGTAACATTTCAAATTTTTCTTAATTTTATATTTTAATACTTTCTTTAAAAAGGAAATTACTGTAAATGGTTTTACAGAACTGTATATACACATATATACTCAAAAGGAGATTTGGCTATAAAAGTTTCTTCACATATTACACCAAGTTTTACTCAATATTGTGAGCATAGTTTTGGTCCTTAGATCTCAAAAATGAGCATAAATAACTTTTAAAATGGAAAAAGCATTTAAACACCAAAGTCTGCTAGAAAAAGCGACTAATAAAATTTCCATCTATTACAGAAGAGTGTAATACAAATTGTGAAGTTGAAACTTATCTACTCACAAGCTATAAAAGGATTGCAGTCTTGATAAACTAGAAAATAAAATTATTTTGCTACCCTTTGAATTATTTTAAATCATGATAAGATATTGCAGACAGAATCAATAATGTTTTCACTTATATATAAAAAAATCTTTAAATGAGTTTTCTTGTTGTTTTTTTTTTTCTGTGAAACTGGATTTTATAAAGAATCAATCAAGAAATTATTCTTCCAGTCATTTTATGTTAATTGAATTATAATCTCTTTCTCGATTTATCAACATTACTACCAATGAGTAGGCTTGTCTGGCAATCATTTCTTATTAATATCTGTTATCAAGTTCTTATCATTCCTGTGTTTTAAGATAGTGATACTTTAACAAAAGCAGCACAAACAGAATAGTTATATCTTCATTTTAAATTTTCACTGACACCAGAAATTTCTTCAGAAAGTGAAAAATGGTAAAATAAGTTATTGTTATTGTAAATGGAACATTCCTAGTATGTTTTAATTTCTAAAATTCAGGTCCGATTCATTTAAAAGTTATTTTCATAGTTTTAAAAATGTAGTGAAATGTATTATACATCTGAATTTCTACCATTTAGAATAGAAATATCTGAGAAAGATTACTCTGTGTCTGGCTCTGTTTTAAGTACTCTGTATTTATTTTCATTACCAGCGTATGCAGTGGTACTGTTATAGATGAATAATTGAGGTGATAGTGGGTTGAGTGAATTGTCCATGGCCTATAATAAGTAAGCAGTAGAGGCAGGATTCAAAATCATACATCGTCAGGCTCCAGAGTTCACACTTTTATCCATTGTACTATTAATAATAGAGTGATGGAGTTGAATAAAAAGTCACAAATTACTACTCAGAGTGAAAATCATTCAATTTTTATTATTTTACTTTCCAATCTGTAAAATTCAAATAATATCAACATTAGTCAAAATTGTATATAGATTTCTTCTCCTTCACCTTTATTTCTTTCAGCTGAATTTAAGTGAGGACTACAGTAATTTTGAAGATGAGTACAGTGACAATTCATTTGCCCAAATTTATCATTCTTATAAAGGTTGTATCATGAATGCTTGAGACTGCACAATGATACTTATTGCCTGCTCGATTACTTTGTAAAGTTTCAGTATTTTTCAGAGTGAGAGCAGATATTATTATTTACGTCTGTCAATGAGAAAAAATAGGCTCAGTAAATTAAATGACTTGCACAGAGCAGATAATATTATTTATGTCTGCCAATGAGAAAAAATAGGCTCAATAAATTAAATGACTTGCACAAAGTCATGTTGGTTACAAAGCTAGATTCTAATCTTTGCTTTGCCTCCTATAAGCTGTATAACTATGGACAACTCCATTTCTTTATCTTTGAAATGATTGATTGGTACTGAATGCTGCATAGGGCTTCTGTGAAGAAAAAAATGAAATGATGCATTTGAAAATATTTGGAAGATAAAAAATATAATACAAACATTCTAATCAACCCAAATTTGTTTAAATAATAGTAAGTAGAGTCCATTTTTTAAATGCGTATTACAAAACATCACATTAACATTACATAAGAAAATATCACATAACATATTAGTTCTGCTTCCTATGGGCTCATGAGGACCATACAGTATAGAAATCAATAGTACCACCAAAACTGCTAGAACTACTAGTCAGGTATCACCAGTTGGTTAACTTTTTGATAGAGGATAGTTATGTATTCCATGAGCTATGTTACAATATTAATGTTGATTAAATTTACTTTAGATTTTATCGTTTCCTTGTGGGTATTCATATTTGAATGCTTGAAGAAATAGATTTTGCTTAAATAATTCTTAGCTATAATAATGTGCTCAGTTGAAATATTTTAAATATCTGTCATTAGTGCAACTTCCGTGTGCTTATCATTTTCTTGAACCTGACAGTTATGGTTTGGAATTTTTCAAAAGGTTTTTTGAAAGCAACTTGAATGTGTTTGAGACAATTTTTAAAAATTTTGTTAAAACATAAAATTTTTTATGTTGACAACTAGTGAAGAATGATTCCCTTGTCATTTGAAATGTTTGAACTATAAGGTACTGACATGAAACTTAGAGATCCAGAATGACCTTACCCTCAAATGGTAAAAATGGAAACTTTGTAATAAATTTCTCCAGAGTAATACTTTAACAAAATACTTCAGTACTTGAGCTTCATAGAGAATTATTTGAAACATAGTAGATTAAATGAAGTTAATTATCAAAGACTGTTGAAGTGGCTCAGTATCACCTTCTCTGAGCTAGAGGAAAGTTAAGCAGACTTAGAATACCCTGTATTAGATGAAACAACAGAAAAATTATGTTCTGCTTTTTTCATCTTTGAATACAGTCTTCTGCTTTATTTTACTATGTCTTCTTTCTTCACAAGCTTTTGACAGCCTCATTCTTTTTCCCTTTATTCCTCCAATGCTCAGTAGGTCAAATCTTCATTAAAAATGCATGACTATTATAATTACTACTGATTTATATTTAGTCTCATATTTTATGATTCAGTATCTATTCTAGTGTTAGTCTTCTTTTCTTAAAGCACAGTTCTTTTCCCCCCAAACATCTTCTAGTCTCAAAATTATTCAATATCTCCTTAAAAGAAATATTCATTCATATGTTTAGTCAATAAATATTTAATAGAAGTATATATCACTTCTACATACTACATATTATATGTACTATATAATTTATAGTATATATAATGTACTATATACTATATATTATACACTTCTATATACTATATAATATATTTAAAATATTTAATATAGTTATTCAATAAATATTTAATAGAAGTATGTATCACTTCTATATACTATATAATGAGCTAGGCACTTAACAATGAGCAAAATAAACACGATCCCTATCCTTGTAGATTGTATTCTGAGCAAGATGTAGAGAGGAATGTAAGAAACATAAAATAAACAAAAACAGTAATTTAAAATTATAGCCATTGTTATAAATATGAAGATGCAGAATAATAGGTTTTCTACTTTACAAAGGGTAGTCAGGGAAAACTTTTTAGAGAAGAAGACCTTTAAAGTGAGACCTGAAAGTGACTGGAAAAAAGGTGTTTACAAATACCTGGAAAACTGAAAAACATTGTCATGTTTAGGAAACCAAAAGAAAAACAGGATTACTGAGCATCATAATCAAAGAGAGTGTGAAATGAAATGAGGTTGTACATACAGGCAGGGGCAGAAAGTACAAGCCTTTGTAGAACATCTAAGTTTTAAATTCTATTCTAACCATAATTTAAGTGACAAATCTTGAACGTAGAATTCAGAACCCTTAAAATATGACCACAACTACATTTTATGCTTTGTTTTAATTTCTCTGCTTTCTAGGTAATCTAGCCTTCTTTCTCTTCCTTGATTTGATTGGCATTTTTTTTCTCTAAAATGTTGCTGATGTGGTTTCCTTGTTATAACTTCATCTTCATTCTGCCTACCAGTGGCTACATTCATCAGAGGCTGGGACACATTTCACCTCCTCTGTGAAGTATTTCTCAATATTCTAAGGGAGGATGAGTAGGGGGAGGGGAAGGGGAAAGAGGTGAGAGAGAGCATGTGTGTGTGTGTGTGTGTGTGTGTGTGTGTGTGATTCTTTTTCTTTCTTTCTTATCTTTGTTTCTTCTTTCTTTCTCTTCCCCTCTCCACCTCCCTCTTTCCTTCTCTCTCTCCTTCATATTTTTATTTTAAAGCCTTTTTTACAACTTTAAAATATTCATATCAGACACAATAATAAAGAAAGCTACATTTTCATAGAGCTTTATAATTTACAAAGTAATTCACATATATGCTCCAGCTAGGTGGTCTATTAGCCAGATTTTAGATATTAAGAAAATCAAGGGCACATGAGTTAAGTGGAATGTTTAAGCATGTTCAGATATAAAGTAGAGGAGCTATTATTTAATTCCTGATACTCTGATAGTGAAGCTCATGCTTTTAACATGTGTGAATAACACTTCTGCTTTGCATTGTAATTATCTATATGCCTAACTTTTGTACTGTTTAGATAGGTCCTTGAGATGTGAGATCGAATCTCAATTTGTCTTTTTTCTTCTTCTTAGGTTTAGCACAGTATCTGTCACATATTAGGCACTCAAACATTAGCTTAATTAGGTGAAATAATGCAGTGTCTTTCATGAATGCAACAGGTGCCAGTATACATCAAAGAGAAATTATACCTATTCAAACCATATTCAAACATCAATGATATATGCTCTAAAAGCACTTACCAGCTCCATTAATTACTCATTTTCTTTCTCATGAGAAGGTTGTCAGTGTCTTCAAGCTTTCCATCTACTTAGTTTTCTTTTTACTTAAATGACCTCCTACTTCATAGGGAAAATGAAGACAAATAATTATAATCTCAGTCAGCTGCCCAGCCACATTTAGAAATGTGCCTGTATCTAAATGTAATTCTTTCTCTTCTGTTTCAGTTCTTTATCGTCTCTAAATCATGGGCAGTCTCTCCACATGTGCATTGATTCCTATATCCTTTCACCCCTCCTATGACCTTCTTCCATCAATTTCACCAACTCATAAATATATTCAGTTTCTCTCTACTAACTTCTTCCCTTCCGTTTACCTTTAAGCCAAATATAATCACATACTAAAATAACTTCCCCTAAATCTTACCTTATAATGAACTAAGCATTCAATTATTTTAAACATTATGCATATTACCTTATTTTTCATCTTGTGGTAGATTCATTTAACTTATTCCTGTAATGCCTTACTTTTTTTTCTTAAAAACATACAACATTGTCTAAAAATATGGTTAGCCAAGATGTCACCTGGCTGCTATCTACTCCACATCAATAAAGCAAAGGTTAAAGGAGGCAAAGGACTCTTAGTAAAGTCAGGCATGATCAACACTAATAAAGTTAACTGGGGGTAAAAATGACAGAATCAAAATACAGTCAGCCTAGGTTGCTTGAGGTCCTAGATCCATGAAAGTAATAGATGGCATTACAGATTGCAAAAGACATATAAAATCTTTCATATGTAACACCAGTGATCCATGAGCCTGAAATGTTACTTGTGTGTAAACAAATTCAATGTTTAAAAGTTTTGATTGTTTTATAAATTTGTCATATAGTGCTTAAATTAGGAAATTGATTAGATAAAATGTTCCTTTGTGATTTACCCAGAGAAGAAAAGTAGATCAATATGCTTTGAGATATCAGTAATTAGAAAAGCAAATTATATCACACCTATACTATTTTCGATCTATTTTAGTATAATTTCCATGTTGACTTAGTCTGTAGCTCTTAACAAAGGCAACATAATATAATTTTTCTCTCATGGTCTTCAGGACAAATATAACATTGAGAAGTACACAATAATGTTAAAGAGAAGTAAATCATGCATAACTTTTTTTACCAAGAAATAATTATTGTTAATGTAGGTCTCTGTATTTTTTTTCTCATCCTAAGTATGTGTTTTTAAACACAAAGCTCATTCTATTACAAATTTTGCATTTGGGCTTTTTTCCTACTTAATCTAAATATTTTACCTTAAACATTTTTTACTTAATCTAAACACTACAAATTTTTCCTTAACACCATTTTTATAACAAAGAATTGCACTTTTACCAATCTTCCATAATAATTATTGCATTAATACTTATTTAGAATGTCTCTTATCTGTCCTTTAAAATAATAAACATTGTACTGTAGAATATGAGGTTTTATTCTATATTTAATATCATTTCCTTAATATTGACTTATAGCCATGACACTATGAAGTTCGAATTTAAATTTCAGCCATTTTAACTTCTGATGCATTTCTTTCTACTTATTCCGAGAAGAAACTCATCATCAGTGTCTCAAAAGGCATGTACCTTTGTCATAACTGAATATTGACATTAAAGAACCATCTTTACTAAATAAATATACTGAAACCAGAATTTATTTATTTATTATGTATTTTATAGATTGCTAAAATGTCTAGGAAATCTGAAAATTTTATCTATCATTGCCATTTTGGATTTTGTTAATTGGATTACTATTGTAGGACTCCTCTTCAGAAGTCTTAATCTTTAGAATGACTAGAATAGTTTTATTCTCCACCATAGTCTGTCATAGTACCTTGTTCAGTACTTACTAATCAATAAATATTTTACATCTGTCTTTGAGCAAATGCACTATCCCTTGGTCTTACCTTGACCAAAAGCAGAATGAATTTAGAAAGAAGTAGCTGGAAGAATTTTAAGAGTAGTGGCTTCGCTTGTTTCTGTTAGCTATAATGATGAGAGGTTGGTGTGGCCTAGGGAAACCTCTATTATACAAGGATAATCTAGGACATGTAAAACATTATATTGCCCTGAGTTAGTAAGGTTTTCTAGGAGACACTAGGTCAAGAAGCAGAAACAAAGATAGGATTAAACACGATTAAAAAATTTATGACAGGAAATACACTTGAGAGAAGAAAGAAAGGGGTCCTGAGAGGCTGAGAGAGCCATCAGAATGCAATAAATTGCAGGTATGACTGAGTAGAGGAGAAAAGAGAAAAAGGCAAGTGAGGTGGAAGCAGCTGAGACTGCAGTGCAGTTATAAAGTTCAACAAGATTTTGAGAAGTTCTAGAATCAAAGTTGCCCATCACAGTAGTTCTGTGTCTCCCAGAAATTGACTTACTTGTGGTATCACAGCTGTTCTCAATCACTGCCCATGAGAGACACATAGAAAACATGGCCTTGGCTTGAATGTGGAAATAAGTTTCAAAGCACAGCAGCTGGGGCCATGGGTCAATTTTGCTTTCTGCAGTGAGAAATGTAAGAGACACAGTATCATGATGGCCACATATCCTAACATGTGGTCTTTACCAGATGACTGGTTGTCTTTTATTGAATAAAAATGATCAATGAATGATAAAGCATGAACTTTCCTCTTAAACCAAAACCCCAAAATGCTATAACTGTCAATCAGTTTCTAATTATGCATTAGTAATTATACTGTAATAATATATTTCAGTTCTGGTCACTAAGGTAATGTTCCTGCTTTTAATTTCTTCAAAGTTAAAAAAAAATCTCACATGAATTGTAACCTGTTTACACATTTGTTTTGTACCACAATAAATTATGTCACTTTCATTTTCCCAAATATTCTTGAACACAGATGACATAGCGAAACAATTCATTTTATCAATTTTCACAACAGAAAGTTCTTGCTTCTTCTTCCTCTCTACACAGTTTAAGTGAATTCACTATAAAGACTGACATTCTAAAGCTATTTCACTGTAGTAGAAATCATACATCCATTTGTTAGAATGAGTTTTTTTTTTAATTCACCCCAAAGACCAAATTTGAATAGCAGATATAGATGCCCTATGCACAGGCAAATTCATTTTACACCCATAATGAGCACATTTTACAAGAAAAATACCACATTTTAGTGTCCCTAAAGTACATTTAAGATCAAGTCATTGGTTACTTCAGCAAAGATCAGTACTATTTTTTCAGACAATTTTCTTTTTGCTTCTTATGAGCCTTAGGTACTTACTACAGGTTGACACAAAACAGAGTTGAGAAAAACTTTATATTTTTATTATAAATGACTACATCATATAAAAGAAGCATATAGTCCATGTCTTATCTTGTTCTCAATAAATTTGGCGACCAAATAATAAGTAATACTCAAGAGGTTCTGTTTGCTTTCTGCTAAAAATAATTGGCTTTCAATTGTGATGGTACACAAAGGGCATAGTTTTAGAGTGTAATAGAATTTAATAAAGACTTTAGTATGGCTCTTTTTTGTTCTGAGAAAGTCAAAATAATTTTATTCACATTATGTAAAATGTAGAGCACGTCTAACACAAGCTAAAGGCTAAAATTTTTTGTTTAGTGTTAGTTAAATATAAACTAACTATAAGCGTAAATGATATTTTATATGGAGGATTTCTATGGACCAGATTTTCTCCTTTCCTCTCTCTCTCCCTCCTTACCTCCCTCTCTCCCTCCTTACCTCCCTCTCTCCTTCCTTCCTTCCTTCCTTCCTTCCTTCCTTCCTTCCTTCCTTCCTTCCTTCCTTCCTTCTTTTATTTTCTTCATTCCCTCCTATCTTTCTAATTATTTAGTCAACCACTTATTTTCATTAGTAATGTTGAAGAATAAATCTATTTTGTGACTTCAAATATTGAGTTATTTGTTTAATGATAAAATGGAAAAAATTTGACTTTGGGTGGTCAACACACAGTATACATATGATGTATTATTGAATTATACACTTGAAATCTATATAATTTTATTAACCAGTATCACCCCAATAAATTGAATTTTTTTTTAGAAAAAGGAAAAGTTTGGAGACCATGTATAGTGCTTTGATCATAGGAATATAATGGACAAAAATCACTGCAGAGGCTATCCAGTTAGAGTAAAGCACTTTTGAAATTTTAAAGTTACATGTGCTATTTATATTTGTCATATGTTCACAATAAGTGTGATAATAAGATCTACAGTGCTTTATTTACTCTCCCAGGAATAAAACTGTCAACTCTGAAGTTTATGATAACCACAAAAATTATATGAAATACTTGTTTTAGCAAGTGTATTTGTTCAGTTAAACCACCATAAAATGATATTCCTGAGTAATGAAATTGTTCCCTTAAGCTATAAATGAACTCACCAGCTTTATGTTGATTAATATGCTATCCTGCAAATAAGCTTAATAACTTTGTGCCAACTAACTCTAGTTTCATAGTCCAACTTAAATATACAGTCTGTCTGAATAAAGATTGCCTCTAGAAATTTAGATTATTTGTCTAATTTTAAAAAATATGTAATTAGAAACTAAAAGGAAAAGAAAAAGGTTTTGATTAAACCTAATCAAGTGGGCAAGATAAGATACTGATATAGAAATACACTTACATACATAATAGAAATGATTGGTTACTAGGTCTTCAAAATCAATGCTAGTCAAGGTACTCTCTGTACATGAAATAGCTTTCTTGTCTACATCTCTATATATGCAAATCCTACCATCCTGCTCAAACTCTTTTCACAAACTTTCTGCTGAATCCCACAGCTAGAAATAATCACTGCTTCATATAATCAATTATTTTGTGGTTATCTCTTAACATTCTTCAAAAATCTATTTAGATCAATCTTGAAGTACTGTAATATTCTAAAAGCTCATTTTCTAAAGAGAATTTCTTAACAATTTTTAATGTGAACTTATTTTTCTCAAAAGATGTGAAAAAGATCTAAATACATATATCACAACAACTAGTATATATATATATTTTTTTCTTCTCCTGTATTCTCTTAAATTACTCTCTTAACATCTCTTTCTAAGCCCTAAAATATTTTCTAGCCTCTCTTTGCCACCCCCTACCATGTTTGTTTCACTCATTTTTCCCTTCCCTTATCTTTCTCTTTTAATTATACAGATAATTTAGCCTTTCTTTTCTCTAGAAATTGGAATTTGGGAAGACAAAAACAACATTCTCCTTGGCAAGAAAGCAAAAGGGGAAATCAATAAATCCTTGTGCTAATATTTGTGTCTTATTGTCTGCAGAAGTCAGTATAAATGCTTGTCGAGAACCTGCTATGTGTCTGTCAGGCGCTGTACTAAGTACATACTGGAGATATAATAGTGAGCAATGGAGATACAATATTGAATATCATGCTCTTATTTCCAAGAGCTGAAAGCATTATTGGAAATCCAGAGAAATAAACGTGCAGTTTCAAAACAATATAACTTTTTATGAATATTTCTGAGAGAATTACAAGGTGCAGTGGAAGGGATATTGAAGAGTTTTACAGGATAAAGTCCTAATGAGCATGGAATGTTTAAGGAACTACAAATTGTTCATTTTGCTGGAACATAACATTTGATAAATTGTTGGGAGCCATTCTTGCAGAATTCCCTACAGCTGGAGGCCCTACAGACCCAGTTAAAGTTGCCTGGAAACTAGAAGTTTGCAGAGCAGGCGGGCTCCATGCAGATGAAGGAAGTTTGGCTTAATGGAAAACAGGTGAGAGAAGTATGTAAATGTCAAGCAACGTTTACAGGTGTGTGGGTTTTGTTTTTTATGCATTGTCAAGGGTATAAATATGCAGTGTTAAATAAACTCGGCGGCCTCAGTATTCATTGTGAGCCCTCCCGACTCTTTTGTCTCTCTCTCTGTGTCTCTTTTTCTATCTTTCTCAATCCTCACTCCCCCTTTCGGGAACTGTTCAATCTCAGCCGGCGGGTTCCGGCAATAAATGAGATTTCAGACTGGAGAGGTAATTCAGGAACATAAAACAAACTGTCGCACAGGACAAAGAATTCCTCCATTAAATTTTATTTTCTTTAGTATATGTTCTTCCCTAATATTTAACTTTGAGCGTAGAGACTCTGTTTTATTCACACATATATTGCAAAGTGCCAAACACAGCACGTGACACAAAGTAGTTTCTAATCAAATCTTTCTATGATTTTCATTGTATGAATTAACTTCTCCTATTAATGATAACTTATGTTATTCATTAGCCTTCCTGACCACTTACTTAGGACTATCCTTTGTGCTTCAATTGTTTTAGCATTTCTGATCCACTGAAATATCCCATCAAATAACACACAAATAATACTGAAGCCTCTACTTGAGTAACACCTTATACTATCCACATGGAAAACTTCAAACTGAAAGATGAAATACCTTGACTAAGAGTGTCAATTAGAAGTGAAAATTGCACATATATGGCATGTCTTCTGTTTCATGCTTTCTTCACTGTCTGCCTCTTGAATGAAACAGGAAACAGAAATACTGAGACTTGAGACAATTAGAAACAATTTTTCTTTCCATTCTTTTTCTAAATCCCTAAAAGATGTTTCATCCTAGATGGTAGTAGTCTTACAGGTAGCAGTTACTAACAGAATTGTTTAACAGTAGGTGCTATGAATTTTTTCATGGACTCAATTGAGTCAAAATCAAAAGATTTATTCTTGGGAGCTGAAGAATATACTGTCTTAATAGAGAAGAAATGATCATGTATATGTTGAAGCTTAGAATTTAAATTGTGAGTATTATGTCTAGTTGTGTATCTGAGTTCCAGATTCTAGCCACTTAGAAGAACTAACTTAGAGGCCAAGAACTCTATTTCTGTAGACAAAAACCATAGTTGAATGTATTTCACATTTGTTCAAGAATAAGTTTAAAATAATAATGAAAATTTGAAGGGAAAAGGAAAGGCAAGATCATCCAGAAAGCAGAGAGTATCATTTGTGGCAGAGTAATTATCTGTAAGTAGCACAATTGTCAGTTGTATTACCTGTGCCCCAGTATCCATTCTCACATATTTTCTCCCCTGCTGAGAGTTTAGGTGGTCACATTAACACCTAGTTACAGATATCATTGCCTATTCTCTCTTGGAGATACACATAGCATTTTACTAAATTTTGGACCTTGGTATGTAAGCTAAAGTGACATGTACATAAAGAAATATTTTTAAACTTTTAAACACATTAAAAATGATTTGGACTAAAACCTCAGAAAATAATTTAATGTGAATAAATATATGAATAAGCAAAGCAGAATTCTTGTTATTAGAGTTTGACAATATAAAATTCAAAATAAAATCATGAAGTTGGAAGAAAATAATTATATTTGTAAAGTTTATAATCCATTACAAAAGATGAGAGGATAAAAATGCATGTGCTGAGTAATACAGCACTTGACTATATAGAGGAAAACTCTTAATAGTTCATGAAGAAGTTGATAAAAGCAGAAAAAAAGGAAGAAAATAATATATTTCTCAGTTCTCACGTGAACACAAACATAAATACAGAGAATACTCAGATGCTATGATTAATAAACATTAAAATATGTGCTATATTTTGTATACTTTTTCATCACCACCACTGAAATAATTAAAATATTGTAAATATAATGGTTCCATAAATTCTGTAAAACAAATTATGTAGGTCATATCTTTGACAAAAAATAAACCTAGAAATATATATTTTAAAAGCTATAGCAAACAGGCACAAGGAAACTATAGTTTTAAAGGATAGTTCAAGGTAATTTTTCAAATAAACAAAATTGAAGGCAAGTTTTGACTATAGATGCAAAAAGAAAAAATATAGCAAAAGCTGAAATAGTAGGAAAATTTATATCTAAAATGTTTTGAACTTTGACATAGAAAGAGAAGCAATAAAATGAAATAAAAACAACTCAAAAAATAAAAGAATGCTCATGGCCATCTACAGGAAAGAATTAACGAAAGCAAAAGAAGTCTTCCTTCAGGATTTTGGTCTGATTCTACATCCCTTAAACTTTCTATTGCAATTAGAATAATAAATAAAAACTAGGATTAAAATCCTATTTTCAAAATAAAATGTTAAAGAGTGCCATCCACACTTAGAAAAGCTTAAGAATTATTATATATGTATTATCATACATAATTATAGAGATATAGAACCAGATTTACTGAAGGACTAACCAGTTTATAATCTATAAACTAGACAAGAAAAATTGGTTTGGGATATGAGTGTTTATTTGTGTAGTAGAACCCTGTTAAATGTCTCTAGACAATAACAAAACAGGAAATGACACTATTAAGAGTAATGACCACAAGTATTTGACCTAATAAAGGGTTTCCCAAAGTTACTTAGTTATTAGAAGCATCTTGCTATTTGTTAAACTGGTTTACCCAGAATCTTCCCTGGAGATTTGAGTAGAGCCCAAGAATGTGTATTTGTAACAGGCACTCCAAGAAGATTCATCTTCAGGTAACTTATTTGAAACCTTAGGCTAAAAAGCCACTGTGTCTATTTTGTATCTTGTCTAAGAAATTACTTTTCACTTTGCAAGTGAGATAGTTAAGTCTGATTAGAAGGGCAGACTCTAGGCTCTGTTACTTCTATACACTGTCATTTTGGCCAAGGTACTAAATCTTTGTGAACTATAACTACCTTACCTAATTTCTAGAGTTTTTTTTTTTAAGAAGCAAATAAGATAATAATATAAAACACTTATCAAAGTGTCTGCACGTTTTACATTCCTATTCATTGGTAACTGTTCTTATTTTTATTTGTTTAAGCATGCAACATAACTTATTATTTTTAGTTCTCACAACAACCTTCTGAAACAAAGTATGTTTAACTCTCAGTGTAATGGTAAATGTCACAGCAAGAATTCAGTCAGGTCTATATAACTGGAGAGCCCACATTGCCTAGATTTTACCATAAATGCTCATATTTTAAAATACCACAAAAATAAAAGGTTAATTAAATAATAATAAAGAAAACAATGTATATAATATACATACATATATAGAGTCAATACCATTTATATTTATGAAGCACTTACAGTTGAGCAAGAAAAAACTAAAAATGTCATTTTTATGTGAAAGAAGACAAATCTCAAAAATGAAATAAAAACAAAAATTGCTCTAGCAATCAAATAAATGTTTTACTTGTCATTAGCAAAGATATGAAAAATGTTTATTGTCAAAAGTAAGGACCAGGCATGATTGTACACTGTCACATTTAAATTAATACAACCTTTCTGCAAGCTGATTTAACAAAATATATCAAAAGCCATAGAAATGTGAATAACTGTTTATTCAGTTATTTCACTGGGATGTTTATCTGTAAGAATATGGATGTGACAGTTCTTTGTGTAAAAGTGAAAAATTGTAAAATATTTAACAAATGAGTGGTTCAGATATTTGATGATATATATTGTGAAATTGGCAGCTTTTACAAGCCATGGTTTTGGGCTTTTTTTCAAAAATATTGAAAATGCTCACATTAAGGCTATACTTCTAGAAGAATGACAGACTAGATATACTGGGGCTTTGAGAGCAGAGAAGTCTTTTCACTTGGATACTATAAAAATGTAGTTTTTGTGTTGTTGCTAGACTATCAGGTGACAAAAAATAAGGAAAAAAGTCATGAACTGAAAAGAGAATGATGATTTTTCAGAAGATGAGAGGAGATAGGATCTGTTATATGGGTGGAAAGATTGACCTTGACCATAAAGCAAAGTTCATCTGCAGTAATAAGACAGAAGGCAAAGTATATGGACACTAATGGCATAGGTAAGCTGATATAGTGCCAGGTCCTTTGTGGAATATCTTTTTTGTTTGCTTCTGTTCTCTCAATGAAATTGAAAGTAATGTCACCAACACAGAGTATCAAAGAGGTCATGAGGGATGTTTAAGGGAAAAAGACATGACATTATTGAGAAAGAGTGAGGAAGAATGGGAATGGACTAGAGAAATATACCATAATTTTGGGGCAGCATTTCAGACACTGTGAAGTTAAGATTTTGAAGTTATTTTGCTCCAAAAACAGGTATAGCATTTAATGGCAAAGATTTAGATTTAACTAAGGCCAGTGTTTTGTCACGTGATTATAAAATGGGGGAAAGTAATTGAGACTGCCATAGAGAGAGATTAGAATGATTAGTCAAGGGATGTAAGTGATAAGGAAGGAATCTAGAAATTCAAAAGTGTTAGATAAATGAGTTTCAGCAAATCAGTTTTACACATTTAAGATTTCTTTGTGCTTGATCTATACATAACACATAATTGAAAGTATTAACTGAGGTGAGGAAATAGCAGCGTCCTGAAATAGAAACCAAAAGTAATGATTTTGATTCTTTTCTTAACTAAGGTGAAGGTTCACAAGAGTTCATTTTTAAATACTCCATAGCATCAATATGCTGTATTTATACTGTTTACCAAGTTTTACATGATTAAAAATTTTTTTAAAAACATATGCATTCTAACATAATTAATGAGAATATTATGAAACACGTAATTACTCAAAATAATACCTTCTCTCCAAGACCTTCTTGAATCAGGTAAAGCATCATGACCCTCTGGTCATGCTCTATGCTGACACACCTTTTACTTCTACACAGAACATTTCAGCATCTGATATTACCACATTTGCTAATTTGTTAACAAGGATGCTGCTATCTTCCCTTAGTATAATGGGAGTTCCTTGAGGCAAGGTAATCTGTCTCATTCACTGCCACATTTCCATTGCTAGTGCCCGATTTGTAAATGAACACATTTTTTGATAGATTTATATTGTTAAAATGTATTCACTTAGAGGAAGATATTTTAAATTAAGAGATAGAAAGATATTGCTAGTGTTTATAATTGGATATAGACTTCTACGTGATTTTCATGTTCTTTGTATTCTTATATTAAGCTTTATTCTTGAAATGAGGTGAGATTTTTTTCTTAACAAGTTATTTTCATCTATAATTTCACAAAAGGACCGAGAAAGCTTATGAGAAAAAAAATAAAGTAAAAAATAAAGTTTTGGAATACATACACATGTTCCATGATTTGAGGCACTCAAGTATGCTTAGAGTTTCCTAACCCTAATCCTAATATAAGGTTTGAGTTTCCAAAAGGCTCGTCCTACTAAGTATTGATTGCATGTATTGCATGCCTTGTTTTTAAAACATGGTTTCAGTTTTGGATGATAGTAAAGAGCTGAACCCAGAAGCAAAGGCAGCTAGCTTATGTCCATGATACAGTGGCTCAGTTACTTCTATAAATATTTTTGATTAAAGTTATTCTTCTGTAGATACATATACCAGACTGAAGGTGACTCAAAGAAAATTAATCTTTTTTCACTTTAGAGTTATTAAGAGGTAGAAGATGTGCGTCTCAAGGGTCTGTGGCTCAGAGGAACTGGATTAGCAATGTCAATAGCTTGTCTGTTTGTGGTTGAGGTCAGATTCTCGGAATGCCACGTTATTTCCAGCCTAGATCTGGCGGGGCCAGGACATTGTTTTATTTAGTGAAACAGACCCTAATTAGAACTGTAGACCAGGCGTCAGCAGCTTGGTTAGCAGTGACAGTGGGAATGGAAGCAGATCTTTAGCTCACTTCACAACAAAATGAGAGACTTTTGACTCAATGGAGCATAGGTGAGAGAATAGGAAGGGCAGTGTCAGCAAAGAGCAGAACGAGCATTGCCATTGACAGATCAGGACAGGACTATCAAGGGGTCTCCAGCAATTGATAACTAACCTAGGAAGTCTCTTTACTTCCCAGACCTCTGTTTTCTCATCTGTAAAGTGAAGATAATAATGAATATTTGATTAGTTTATTATAATTAAAAATGATAAGATATATAAAGCAGCTAAAAAAGTATAGAATGATAGAAAGCACTCGGTGAAATAGTTGTTGCAATGATTATTATTATCTTTACTATTAAAGATAGAACATACATATTGGAATTGGATATAGTGAATACATGCATAAATGTTGATGTTGCTATAGATACTATACATCTATAATCTACAAAAATAATGTTGCATAGAAAAAAAATAAAAAGAATCAGTGTCTTAAAGTATTACACTCTTGAGTTAGAGAGTCAGCTGGTGATTCTTCAGTTCTTTGTTGGGCTTACATATGCCTCAGTGCCAAGCTGGTAACTTGTCTATGGTTTTCTTTATCGAGCTCTGTCACATGTTTTGAGCTTGAGCTGGGGTAACTGGACTGAGGCAGCTCTGATTCCCATGTAGTCTCATCCCCCAGCAGACAAGTCTGTGCTCGTCCAGGCAGAGGCAGGGGTTCAAGAGAGGAAAGAAGTCTGCAAGACCTTTTAAGGTGGAGACTCAGAACTGGAACACTGTCACCTCCTCTATATTCTGTTGGCTAAAGCTAGTCACAAGGACATCTTAGAGATTAAACAAAGAATTAAGGGGCCTAAGCTGTTACTGGACAAAGGGTATGGAAATTGGGAGGCCACCAGTTGCAACCATCAGTGCAATCAATCCATTCCAATAAGTTACTATCTTTGAGTAGACGTTCTCTGTAAGATCATCATTTTTTAAATTTTATATTTTGTTGCTGTTTTATAACTTTGTGCAGTGAACTTGTATCTTTTAAGCTGAAAAATGAGTTACATATTCAAAATAAGAATAAATGCACAAGCATTTCATTGTAATTCAAGTTTTTTGGGAAGTTAAAATATAAAGTTCTTAAGTAATATGAGGGTGCCAAGAATTAAAAATATAAAAAAAAAAGAACATGAGAACATAAGGAAAAGAATTGAATGGGAAGGTCTGTCATTTTATTAATAAACCATATTTTTCCCCTGGAAGTAATAATATTCCTCAACACCTAGAATTTACTACTATCTGCTGTCATGCTAAATGAATGACTTCCAGCTAAATACTGTCACATACCTGAGATATGTCTGTGCTATATTTATGGGTTGCCCAGATTTGAAGATATTGAGATGAGAAAATAGCAGTTTCCAGAAGTAGAAATAAAAACTAATTTTAAAAATTTAACATTACTATTCTGTATAATTCTAAATCATTTATCCCTATAGTCAAGATATAGATATCTCTAGAGCTTCTTGATTTACAAATACAACCTATTCGGAAGTTAAAAAAATCAATCTGACCCTAGCTTTGTCTTTTACAAAATGACCTTAGAAAATAACTTTCCATTGTTGAAGTTAGTTATCACATCTGTAAAATTACATTAAGATTCTAAGTCACCGCCATCTTCAACATTCTCTCTTCTATATTTTTTTCTTAGATTATTCAAGTAAAATGTCCTTAGAGAGGAGGAGCATTTGTAGGAACTTACTAGCTAAGAAAGGCTACATAAATTTGGACAAATTTCTTAATTTCTCTGTCCTTCGATTTCCTCACCGGAGGAAAAAATATTAACAACTTTATAGAGTCATTGGTAAGTTTGAAGAGTTATATAATGTAAAGTCCTCAGAGGAATGTTAGAGAATAATAAAAATTTTGAAATAAAACTGTCAAAAATTTTCATCTTTTGCTATGGTAGTAATTACCTCCTGCTCCTCCACTCTGTCCATAACCATTTGTTCTACCTAGCTCCATGCCTGAGAAGGATGATTTCATCAGTTGGATCTCGTTGTAAGTTGTTTATTATTTAGGTCAGCCAATGGTAGCAAAAAATCAGAAAGTGAGAGGAGAGAGAGAAGAGAAATTTCTTCTTGTCTGCTCCCCGGTGCCATTTGTCTGCCAGTTGACTAATTTCTCTCACACGGCCCCTTCTCCAAGATTTCAGCTACCACTGGAGTGGAATAACATTTTATCATTAGCCTTAAAAGAAGGATTAACCTAAAAAACCTAAAAGGCCAAATTGAGAGACAATAAGCATTTAATTGAGATCCAAATGAATAGCTATTTGGCAAGCGCTGATGCAGGCAGAAACCCAAATAGTGTTCTGATTAAGAGGCAAGGCTAGGATATTTATGAGAAAGGAAAGAACAATTAAATGAATAGAAGGAAGGAATTTCTATAGGTGCAGGTAAGTTAATATAGTTATGCTAATTCTAAAGAATGTTCTTACATTTAGGTCTTCTAGTATTGTCTGTTATCTTTGCAAACAATTGTTTGAATACAGTGCTGCTTTAGGCCTAAGTGAAATGTTATTTTACCCAGTTTTAACTTCCAAAGGTTTGAGGAATAAGATTTTCAAGGCAGTGCCTCTGGTATGGAAGCTCTCTCCCATTTTAAGGTAGCTCCGTTTAATTATTTTTCACAGTAGTAACTGTTAGCCACTCTTGTTAGTCTTGGGGATGCAATATCCTTTGTTTGTTCCCTGAATCATACCCAAATCCTTCACTTAAGTCTTTTTGTTTGAACCATGTGAATTTTGTTACCTGTCTAGTATATTACTTACAGAATATACTAAGATAATTTCTCCTTCTTCTTTTTCATCAGCTTTGGAGACAAAAGTTCTGGTTTGATAAAGTAGACTTTAAAGAAGAAAATAGTAAGAAAACATTAGAAGTCAGAAAAAGAGTATTAGAAATGAGCAGAGTGAAGATATCCCCATGTTATTCTTTAAAGACAAATATGATGATGATATAGAACTATGTATGTTAATATTAACTTGAAAGCAGAAAGATTATTATAGAAATAAAGGAAATAGCTATCATTCATGCTTGTAAGTGCTAATAACTGTCAGGTTATTTGTTTTAATGTTCACTGCAACCTGACCCCTACATAAGTGCTTTTTCAAATACATCACACAGCCTCTGATAGTACATTTTGGACCTCTTAAGTGCCAGGAATCAGGTGAAAATACAACCTTGAAAGAATTTTAAAAAGGGAAGGGAAGGCAAGTATCTTCAAACAGTGATAAAATATGAAAATTATGGGAAAGAGATGCATTATAATCCTTTTAGTTTACCTTAATACCAAATTGACTTTTAGCAGCCTTACCAGCTGGATAACAATAACTGGTTCTTTAAAGGCACAAGCATTTCTCAAAGCAAAATCAAATAATAGCTCCTTTGTTTTCTCATTGTAATTTATTTTCTATTTTATTTTTTACCACTCTCCTAAAATTATGTGAATATTTATCTCTCTAAAGTTGAGAATTATATATCATGAACTACATTTTTTCCAACTTTTCATTTCTAAAAAATTGCCTGACCCATAGCAGTTTTTTTTAATTAATAAATGAAAAAGTTAATAAATAAATAATTGCAGGTACAATTCTGCTGGTTAAAATTGATTCATTAATCAACACTAGCAAGACACTCTTTTAAATCAGCTACACATTATCTTAAATTTACCAAATTCATTTAACTGTGAATACTCTGGTATGTTGATGGGGCATCAAGGGCATATGTTTAGATTGAAATAGACAAAATCATCATCATCATCATCATTGTCATCATCATCTCACAAATCAATTCTTTCTACCAGGAATCGATTTATTGTGAATTGGTTTTGGGGTATACAAGTTTAATTTATTATAAACATCAAATAATATGAAATATGTAGAACATCACAGTACTATACATAAATGTGTTAGGTAGTGAGACAGACATGAGCGTCAGGACTTCCCCCGTGCCACTGGGGCGACACTGGATTTCACATCACCTTGTGCGGTAACATATATACCCCTAGGTTTCAGTTGGCAAATGTGCATCAAAACACAAATACAACCTTATGCATTCACACGTCAGATAATCTTCCCTACAACTTCCTGGAGTTCTCAGATATGTCAGTTACTTAAAACTAACATGACATAATGATGAGAAAAATATTAAAAAGCATTCATAATTTTTCCACATTGATTATAAATATTAATTTAAATAAACTTCAGAATAAGTATATGTGCATGTGTATGCATGTGTGTATTTGCCATTGGCATTTGAAAATGATATATTTTGGAAAACATTGTCTTTCTAAAATAACCACCTTACATACCTGAATAATGCCATGTTTTAATTAGGACGCTAAGTTCGCTATTCAGAATTTTTCGCAAGAAAGGGATCATTTTAGTTTGGTGAGAATAGTTTATATAGAATCTATTCAAATATTAAGCATTTGCCATATTCTGCTCCCCAAAAAGACATAATGTGGAAATTTTCATTAATACTCTTTTACTTCACATAACAGTAATGAGTCTCTAAGTACTGTCAATTCTATTTCTGAAGTTGCTTCTGTATTTTTTCTCTTATCATTTCCCTATTCCTTTAGTCATTTTCAGTTCCTTAGATTTCCCTTGTTTCAGACCTTCATTGCCTTCTAATGTGGTTACTGCACTATGCCTAATTTGATAACCGGCCTCTAAGTTCTGCCCTCTCCCATTTAGTATCCATATTCCAGTCTGACACAGAGAGGGAAAGAAAAAAACAACTTTAGAATCAACAATGATCACTTCTCTCTCACATCTCATTTCATTTTATTCTGAATTTATTGTTGTCTTTACCTTTGAAACGCTCTACAAATATGTTTTCATATTTTCATTCTTAAAGAACTCTGCCATATTTCAGACCCACATTATACTTCAACTGAAATATGAAACTATGTATGTTAATAAAAAATTTAAATGTTCTTTAACTTGCAGTCTTACTTCTTTCTCCTCTGTTAATTTTGGGTTTATATTCAAGATCTCTGTCTATATGAAGATACTTTTTACAAGAAAGTATTCACACTATCTGTATACTATGTGTATTATCATACTTGCTTTTAACTAATGTATATCTTAGAGGTATGCTTTAGAGAATCTCCATAACAATAAACATTTACAGATAATTGAAATAAAAATTGAACTACCTAGAATCTATAAAGTGTGTATCACAGTATTTAAACAAATGTTACATCACCTGTTTTCCTTGGTTTCCATGACATACACAGTATTCACAACCTGTTCTCCATCTATATTTTTTACCTTCTCTCTGATACTTGTTGAGAGTAAGTTTAAATATTTTTTCATTTTACTTGTAGCATTAATTCCTTGATTTTATTTAATTTTTTCTTCAAGAAAGCATCAGGACCCAATTAATTGAGATTCATTATAAGTTCTAGTAAAAAAGCATGGCTTCATTTATACAGTAAGAAGCTTTTATCACATGTACTCTAAAATACACACTATTGTCATTTTTCTTTTTTCTTCCAGCTTCATTGAGGTGTAATTGACAAGTAAAATTGTATATGTTTAAGGTATGCAACATGATGATTTGTTATATGTGTATATCGTGAAATGATTGTCATAATCAAGTTAATTAACACATTCATCATCTGTCATAGTTACTATTTTTAGGCTGTATGTGATGAGAATACTTAAGATTTATTCTCTGAGCAAATTTCAGGTGTACAATACAGTATTATTAACTATAATCATCATGCTGTGCATGGTGTTCATGTCGGCATTCTCCGAACCCCACAACTCAGTCATCTTATAATTGAAAGTTAGTTCTTTATGATCAGTTTTCTCATTTACCCTACCACTTAACCTCTGGCAACCACCATTCTACTCTCTGCTTCTATGAGTACAACTATTTTAGATTATGTATGTAAGTGAGATTATGCAGTATATGTCTTTTCTCTGGCTTATTTTAGTATAATTTCTTCCAGATTCATCTATGTTGTCATAAATAACAAGATTTCCTTCTTATAATGGCTGAATAACATTCCGTTGCATGTATACAAACACACACACACACACACACACACACACACACACACACTTTTTTTCATCTGTTCATGCGATTTCTTCCATATCTTAGCTATTTAAATAATGGTGCAATGAAGACAGGAGTGCAAATATCTCTTTGAGAACTTGTTGATTCATTTCTTTTGGAAATATACCCCGGTGCATTTAGAAGTAGAGGCAACAGAGACACAGGAAAAGAATGTCAACTTGATGAATCCTAACTTTTGTCATGTTGCTGGACAAGCTCCAGAATAATATTTTTATTTAAGATTATATTTATACTGATAAAAACAAGGAGAATCATTTATTCATTCATATGACACTGTTCAACACCTATTGTAGACCAAACAATTTTTATACTGGATGTAAAACTATCTTCTTATGGAGCATATAGTCTATATTTTAAATTGCACATTACTGATGATATAGTAAATAAAAATAATGCATATTATTATGGAGTATGTGGATCTCAGTGAACAAATATACTTGTGAGATATATATCAGTCTCTATTCTAGAATGAGAAAAAAAGTACATGTCTATCTCTTTCTAGCCTAGAAAAATTCTACTTATGTTTTTATTTCTACGTCCCTGATTAATCTTCATTTTTCCTCACTCTTTAATCTCCCACATTTTGCTTATTTGTCACTGTTGTTTGATTTTTGAATATTCTTTAGTTTGCACTTCTAGAAATTATTAATATTAAGAAATTAAGAAATTGCTATACACACTTACCCTATCTCCAAAGATATTGTAGACAGACAGACACACACACACACACACACACACACACACACACACACACACACACACACACCTTAAATGGAGGAGGGAGTATCTGGGATGAGCAGAATATTAAAATAAAGAGTATTTGAAAGGAAAGAATACATGTTTATATTGTTAGAGATCCATGTTTGGAGGGCCTTGGCAAATGCCATCTTGTAATTTCTTATGATGAACACATGATTGTCCCTCTAATTAATTGAAGATTGTAGAACTTAAATCAGGAGTAATTTTATGCCATTATTTCAATGTGAAGACTTGATTTTTTTTTCTTTTGCATAGTGCTGTTTGAATTAAGAGTGCATTTGCTTTGAAGCCATATAATTTTACTTTTTAGCATGTTTTACAAATAGCCCTCTAGTTACAAAAAGGTTCAGAAGAGGCAATAAATAAAGAGCCTTCTCATCCTCCTTTGGGGCACTGAGATTATATACACTACCAAATTTCCTTTTATTTTCATGTCAACTAGAACCTGCCCTGACCAAATAAAGAAGCCCAATTACTCCTCTGGGTCCTAGCTGCTTAAATGGCATCTACAGGAAATAAATTTTCAATTATACTAAATCAACATTTCAATTTTTCCCCCCACTACAGTTAATTAATTTAAACTATTATATGTGCTACAAAGAAAAGAAGAAGTACAAGGTGTTACAAAATTCTGTAACAGAGATTTATGCAAATCTTGTTGGGTTCGCTAAAAGTAATATTTAAGATCATAATGAAGTTACTCTCATATTTTAGTTAGAGGAAAGTAAATCACACAGTATGAAAGGAGAAAATCCAAAACTCTGGAACTAATATTAACATCTGATTTTCTTGAATCTCCTTTTTCTTCACTAGCAAAATTTATACCAAACTGCTGCTCTCACTCAAACCTAAATCCTCATGTACTGTAGGAGCTCTTTTACATTATATTGACTTTTTATTCATATTTGTTTCTACTAACATGTGAGATTCACAACATCAGGAACCAGATTGTTTTCTTATTCATCTGCATTTGCTAGAACTTTATATTTGATGCATGATTCATATTAGATTCTCCATAAATATCTACTTAATATGACATTGAATATCACTTAGCTGTTTTTAGTGACATGCTACTCCACTTAACCATTCATTATTATAACTTATAAAGTATTTTTTCATAATTAAACATTATAAGTATCAGAAACATAGCGATCACCATACAATATTACCTGACACTCATATACACAAAATGATACTCATCAATCTAGCACATAAGGTATTTTACCAATTATTTATCACTATTCTCATTATAATGACGTTATTGTAAGTTGTCAGAAATATTAAATGAAGAGACATAAAGATTCAGCCATCTTCTTTCAGATCCTCTACTACACATACCTTAAAAAATGAATTTCATTTTTAAATTTCTCATATTAATTAAAAAAATCATCTGTGATTGGTAGCTTTTAATTTTAGTACTTTCCTAAAACTACTCTAGAATTTATTCTCATTTAAATCATTATAACTGTGAACTGACACTTTTACTGTGCAACAGAGATTTGAAATTATTTGAAAATTTTCTCCTTATCATACACTGTATAGTGTTGATATATTCATTGGTGCTATGAATATACAATTTTCCTAATAATTAAAAACTCTATATCATGATAACATATTTCTTTTAAAAATCCTCTTTGAAAGTATAAAAAAAATACACATCCAAAAATTGCTAATAAATTATACTTCTCTACTTATGTGGAATAATTTCCAGTGACTTATTCTTTTCAAAACACAAATAATCACAAAAATCTTGGTTTTTATTATAATTCTACAGATTGACATCTATGATGCCCTTACAAGTAATTTGATAGAGTAAGTTTAGTAAAGAATATGTTAGTGTTAAACTGAAAGTCTTCCTTTTATCAAGGACGGTTATAGTAATCAGCCTAGATCTCTGCCCTTGTGTTAATAATTGCAACATCAGACCCAACTCAGACATTGAGAACCAACCTTTCCTTGTCAGCAGGACTTTACTTAACCTTGAGTTCAAGTACAGAACATACATACATCAAGTTAATTGTGTTGCTGGTCTTGCCATCATCTTAGCCTGATTTTCCTAATTGCTTTGCTCCTTTTAACCACTTCTGCCACTGAATGGCACCTCTAGTAACTTATTTCTCTCATTAGAATACTGACTACATTCCCTTTGGAATGAGATGGTGATTTGTTCTCAATAAAAATTCTAGGATCTGGAATTCAATCTCAGATTGAGTCCAAGGCCTAGACTGTCATGTCTTCCTGGGATCAGCATTGAAAATGTCAGTATTTATGGATTAGACTTCATTGACACCTTTTTCTAGTCCTTCACTAAGGCTTTTCCAGATCACATTTCCTGCCCTATCAATTATGTCTTTACTGAGTATTGAAATTTCTTTTCACTGTGCCTAAATCAATCTATTTATGTTGAATTGTTCCCTGTTATCAAAGTATTTTAGAAGCAGAAATAATAGATAGCTAACGAGGAGGGTGAGAGGAAAGAGAAAATAGCAAAGTGCCAAGAAGCAGTGAACTAATGAGGTCCTAAATGTTGAACAGTAATTCTGACAATTTTTTCATTGTACTTCACTAATAAGATTTTTAAATTAGTTTTTCTTGCACCAGGTTCAGAGGCATGTAAGTTGTATTTCTGCTTCTTGACTTATCTTTTCTAATCTGAATTCCACATAGCTGCCAAAACAATCTTTTTAATTAACAAGTCTGACCTTGTCAAGTCTTTTCAGTTATTTGATGGCTCTTATTTTTATGAATGCCAGTTTGTTGATGTGACAGATAACCTCCTTAATGAGCTTTCCCAAACTCCTTCATCTTTATGATCTGCTACTGTCTTCCCACAATTGACTGTTTTGAAATTCCAAACTCGCTCCACATGTCATTTGATCATATCCTGTGGTATCTTGTGTCTAGCTCCTGAAGGCTCCTACTAGCTCACAAGAAGTGACCATTAAATATTTAGAAATATCACCAATAATTATTAAATAATTTGGCAACTTAAAATTAGTCATGGTGGGAGTAATACACTCCTGAAATCAGCAAACACTGCAAATCAGGGCTTCTTCCCACCTCAGATAGGTAGATGATTATCACTGAAAGAAACTCATGTACTTCAGATGTTAATATCCTAAATATTGTTTGGATTTTCATGCCTTTCCATTTAAAGACCTAAAGAGTGGATTAAAATTGATTGCAGAGATAAGGCCACAAGGCTAATCTTTCTCAGTGTATATAAAAATGCCTAGTCAAGGTCCTGAGATGGAAAAAGTTAAAAACTTTATAACACAGATAAAAATAACAGCTATAATAGCAGTGACAACAATAAAAATCCTTTGTGTTTGTATATATATTTTTAATGTAAAATATTTTGCTGTTGTCTCAACTTAATTTTAACTACAATATAGCTCTTATTGAATATTTCTAAATCAGATAATTAATTTTTTATTTGTACCTCATACTATAATGCTTACACAATATAGAATTTAAAATAATACTCAGACCATATGCATTGTTTATTAAACTTGTAATAAGTAAGATTAAAACAAGACTTGTAATCTTTCAGTCTTTGGAATTAAAGACATGTTCATTGTCTTTTGTATAGGAACTTTCAGATCTCTATTACAAAAGACAAAATTTCTGTCCAAAATATACAATAACTGTTCACCAATCTCACTGAGCAGTTTTATTTTATTTTTTTATTTTATTAAATTTATTGGGGTGACATTGGTTAATAAAATTATATAGGTTTCAAGTGTACAATTTTATAATACATTATCTGTATATTGCATTTTGTGTTTACCACCCAAACTCAAATCTTTTGTCATCATATAGTTGACCTCTTTACCTCTTTCCCTGATCCCTTTTCCTCTAATAATCACCATACTATTGTCTGAGTCTATGAGTTTTGTTTCTTCGTTCATCTTGTTTCTTTCAGTATGATATCCCACATATGAATGAAATCGTAGGGTTCTTGATGTTTTCCATCTGACTTATTTTGCTTAGCATGATATTCTTAAGATCCATCCATGTTGTCACAAATGGCAGTATTTCATCTTTTCTTAAGGATGAGCAGTAATCCATTGTATATATGTACCATATTTTCTTTAGCCAATCATCTAAAGGATACTTGGGTTGTTTCCTTTCTTGGCTACCATGAATAATGCTACAATGAACATAGTGGTACATATATCTTCACAAATAAATATTTTCAAATTTATTGGGTAGCTACCCAGAAGAGAAATTGCTGAATCATATGGTAATCCTATTCTTAATTTTTTGAAGAGCCTCCATACTGATTTCTATAGTGGTTGTACCAATTTTCATTTACATTAGCTGTGTATGAGGGTTCCTTTTTGTCCACAACCTCTTTAGTACTTGTTATTATTCTCTTGTTGTAAATAGCCAAAGGTATCACATTCCCTGACTTTAAATTACACTACAAAGCAACAATAATGAAAATAGCATGGTATCGGCATAAAAACAGACACACAAACCTGTGGGACATGATTAAGAGCCCAGAAATAAACCCACATATATATGTGTAAATAATTTTTGACAAAGGAGGCAAAACATACAATGGAGGGTAAAAAGCGTCTTTAATAAATAATGCTGGAAAAATTAGAAGGCCACATGGAAAAGAATGAAACTAGACTGCTATTTGTCACCATACACCAAAATTAACTTAAATATAAGACCTGAAATGGTAAAATATGTAGAAGAAAACATAGGCATTAAACTTATGGACCTTGATTTTGGAGAGGATTTTATAAGGTACAGGACCTAAAAGGTAAAGGAAGTAAAAAAAAATAAATGAATGTGACTATATCAAACTAAAAAGCTCTGCACTGCAAAAGAAACTATCAAGAAGACAAAGAAGCAACTAATTGATTGGGAGAAGATATTTGCAAATTACTAAATAGTATTAGATTTGTGAATTTTTTACTTAGAGAGTGGGCCACAATTATTTTTGAACCTTCCTATCAAGTAGAAAGGTTTGAAGTAAGAGATTCAGGATAACTTTTCTCTATTAGAGTAAATTATTTTTAAAATGTTGGTGAAACATAGTATATCTCTAATATAGAAGAATGTCTAGTATATGGTAGAGTCTAAAGACATCTGGAACTTCAGAGCTAGAGAAAATTTTAAATAACATATTGATTAATTAAATTGGAGAAATATTCTAAGTTTAAATGCTGTATGTTTTAATGTCATACTATATTTAATACAACAATATTATACCTCACTATTTCCTTACCTGATAAACAGATCCAGGAAATTGCCTCTAAGCTTTTAACTTTTGCCCTTATTGACAATGTAGGTTATGTGCAATATGTGTATTGGCCTATTAGCTTAATAATGCATGATAGATAGAAGAAAGAAAGGAAATGGTAAATAAGAAAAAAATTCAGATTGCTCTGTGTTTATTTTCTCTGCTGAAGATTATAATGTTGTAAATTTATCCTTGAAAAGCCTTATAACAAACCTAAAGTTCATGTGAACCCCTAAATTGCAGAGATATTTAATCTTTCCAGAGAAAATAAATATAATTTTTTTGTTGCTCTTTCAAATATCATAACAAGCATACCAGGCAATTCCTATCATTTGGTAACATGACATGAATGAGGGTAGAAATACATTGAAATTTTACATTTTTTTCCAAATGTGAATGGGCATCCAAGCATTGACTACAATGTAGTATCTTTTCTTTCCAGGGAAAATTTTTTGAGAGAAAAAGTACTTGGTAGTTATTATGACATAGTGCCTCCTTAACTACCATGATTTTGCAGATGCCACTCTCTCTAATGTATTCTTCTTGCCTGATTTCTTTGTGACTGTTCCCACATTTATGAATTTTATTGACTTGGAATTTACTAATTCATTCATTCATCAAATATGTATTAAGGACTTACTACATACCAGGTATTCATCTAGGCACTTGGAATTCAGACAAAAAGCCCTGCCTTCAGGGAGTTTACATTCTAATGGAGAAAATCAATTAAAAATAATTAAATGTGTTATATGGAGAGAGGATCATCATTTAAGATTTAATTTAAGCATCAACTTTTCTGGAATGCCTTCCTGATCACCCTAGCCTATGCTCCGTTCAGTTTTTAGATACTGCCAGAGAATCCCATGCTTCCCTCCATCAAAGCAGCAGCTCCATATTGTCATCGTCATCTCTTTACATTTGTCTCTGACAGTAGACTCCAAGAAGGTAGGTATCATATTTTCTCCTTCTTTCTTTTCAGAGTGATTAAAGCCATTTCTGGGTCATGATATATATGATATGAACAGCTATAATTTACTGAGTCCTCTATTCATTTAGGATATTATTCCAAGCCTTTTACATGTAAAATCAGTTTTATTTTGTTGTGTAACAAATTTTACCTTAGTGGTCTATGCACACACATTTATTATCTCATAGTTTCTGTGGATCAGAAGTCAGGGCACAGCTTAACTGGGGTATCCTGTTGTGGGTATCACAGGCTGCAATCAAGGTGTTGGCAGGGCTGCATTTTTATATGGAGACTTGACTTGCTTTCAAGCTCACTTAGGTTATTGGCAGTATTTCTTCATAGCTGTATGACTCAGGACCCTGCTTCTTAATGGCTGTTGGCTGGACATTGCCTTCATTTCCTAGAGGCAATCCACAGGTCTCTACCAAGTGATTCGATACGCAGTTTGTAATATTGCCACTTGCTTCTTTAAGGTCACAAAGTGATTCTTTCTCTACAGCCTGATAAGACAGTCTTAAATAAGGTAATTTAATAATGGGAATGACATTCCATCATCTTTGCCATAATGTCCTGCTTAGAAACATATCAAGAGGTTCTACCCATACTCAAGGACAGGCAATTTCTTAAGGGCTTGATTCACTGAAGGCTCCTTTAGAATATCATGTATTGTCTTATTTAATCCTCACAATTCTATAAGGCATGTGCTATTATTATGAAGTCAAAGAAGCCAAGGGCACTTTGTTAATAAGTCAAAAGTTTCAAGCCAGACAGTACTACTCTGGAGTCCTAATTTTTATCTTGTGTTATATTGACCCTGCTAAATACATGCCCACAGAATTTAAAAATTAAACATTTTTTTAAAAGATTATATGAAATGTATCTATGTACATAATAGAAATACACTCAGCCCAGCATGTTACTTGAATTAGAATCTGAGACTAGATAAGTTTTTGTGTCTCATATGGCTATTGAGTGGAATAGAAGAAGGAATTTCTTAGGCTTTTAACTTTTATTTTATTTCCCTTTTTTATACTTAATTTTGATTTTCTGTTGCATTTATATATTTAAATTCATTATTTAAAATTCCTTATGTTACTAATTTGTTGTGAAATCAGCAATTATCGGGCAATATTGTATCTTATTATATTGATGTAATGATTTGTCGCTATATTCATTCATTCATATCATATCTTTCTTAACAAGAATATAACTTCTATGAGAGCAAGGTCTCATCTGCCTTAACCCCTATTGTAAATCCCTATCCTGAAAGCCTATAAAATAATAGGGGACAATTGGCACTCAATAAATAACTGTGAATGACTTTACTGAATCAAGTAAAATAACATACTAGAAAAATAATTTCCAATCTACTATCATTTTTTTGCTCTTAAATTGTTGTTGTTGTTGTCTTTTGTATTTTAAATATAACATATCTGTAGAATGAAATAGTGGAATTAATTCTTAAGCTTCATTTGGCTTCATTATACAATCAAACAAAAATGT
This sequence comes from Macroglossus sobrinus, assembly GCA_004027375.1. Classification (NCBI taxonomy): domain Eukaryota; kingdom Metazoa; phylum Chordata; class Mammalia; order Chiroptera; family Pteropodidae; genus Macroglossus; species Macroglossus sobrinus. Next base: position 25,742 of record PVKZ01004258.1, on the reverse strand, counting down.
ATTTTGAATAATTTTGTTGTTTAAACATCATAAGCATTTAATTAAATTTCAAGTTGCTAGCATTGGAAAAAAATGTCTCACTCTGTCAAAACATAAATTCATAAATTTAAAGGAAAGTTGTGTTTTCCTATATTGGCTTAACTCACAAGGGCTAACTTATAAAGCATTCCTCTGGTCTCTGAAACACAGCCATTTCTATGATATCTATATCTATATCTATATCTATATCTATATCTATATCTATATCTATATCTATATCTATATCTATATCTATATCTATATCTATCTATATCTAATCATCTATATCTATATATATATATATAATCAAACTATAAATGATTTTAGAAACAAGATTCTAATAGCATTTTCCTCTTCTTTCACTTTTAGCTAGAAAATACCCAAATCATTTATTGTGAGGTAGATTTCTCTTGTATCTTAAGCAGTAAACTCACAGTTAACATATGCTGTTATTTAGCAGTGTAACAGAAAAGATTAATCAGCTGACAAGATATCATTACAAAAAAAAAAATTGAAACTGTTATTTTCTTTTTTTCTCTCAATTTATGGGCATCCAGTCAAATTCATCTATAGCTGGCTTAAAGAATGTCATGCAGAAATTAAAAATCAAACTCTTAAATTATCAGTGGCATTTAATATTTTTGAGATGCTACACTGAAAGTCCATTGCTTATGAAATGTAAATGTTTCCATTTAATGAGAACTACATTGTTGTTTTGTGTGCATGCAAAGTGAATTTTGGGGCGGGGTGGGGGGTGTTCATTGAAAGCATTAGCATTACCAACATTGTCCAGAACAGCCATGTGTATTCATTTACTATTGGCTACCCACGATGTATAGTATAGTAAATTATTTCTCTGGAAAATCTTTAACCCATGAGAGAGAGGACTCATAGAAACAAACTTAATAAATGTTGTAGCTTCTTCACAAGTAGCACGTTAGCATTGTTTAATTGCTTTATATGTTAAGATGATCCTATTATTAGGGAAAATACCCACTGGCAGGAAAAATAACACCTTATTAATGGTATGTATTGTTGCTTTTTCAAAGTCATTTAAGCATTGTAATGATTAAATAAAATAAAATTTTGAGCTTTTGAAAATTATAGTAGCCTTTTATTATTATTTTTCTTAATTTTAAATCAAATTACATAAAAATGCTAATATATGAATTTGATATGAAGCCCTTATACTTTAAAATGTTGTCAGGCACAGCAATATCTCATTTATTCCTTATAAGGGCCCAATTATACCTCAGACTCTGCTTAAGTAAGATAAACACTTTACTAATGATTCTTAAATCATCCTGGGAGGTAGGCACAACTTTTCCAAAGATCATGGATATAAATACAAATCTGTTTTATTTTAAAGCCTTTGCTTCTCAAACTGACCTGCACAGTAGTTTCTGGACCAATTTAGCATGTGTCTTATCTTTATATATCCTGGAAAAACTATAGGTTTTCAGCAGTTTTCTGGAATCAGTGGATGCTGGTCCATTTTATGAGGGCCCCATCATGCCACAACTTATTTCTTCTCTATGTTTGTATATTTATGTATTTACATATTCATTTTATAAATTTAATAAAGAACACATTCCCATAGCTTTCTCAAAATCTTCTGGATCTATGACATATTAATTTGGAATTCATTTGTATAAATTAACATGCTAAGTATTCAAACTGAAATTCATACTAGCTAGAAGTATGAACCTACTTCAATTATACTTCTAGAGCATAAATTACATTTTTTTCCTGAAATCAGACAATTCTTCCTTAATGAGTTCTATCTAACCATAATGAATATGATGTTAAATATAAAGTCACAGAGGTTGTTTACACTGGTAGCTGTTCATAAAATTAGTATTTCCTTCATTCCCAGAGATAGTAGCTAAATTGTTTATTGGCAGACACAAATTAATCTGTTGGAAGAAAAATAGCACAATATCCTTTGACATTTTCATGCATGATAAATGCTGGTTTATTCTGCCAAATTTATATTGAACATAAAATATCTAGTCCAATTAAATAAATATACATTGAATGTTTGCCATTAACTTGTTATTCCACTAAATATTAAGGTTCCGAAGATATTTAAAACACAGTTTCTAGCCTCAAAGAATATAGGGTATTTTAGGGAGAGTAAGAAAAGTAATTTTTTAAGTGAATCTTAAGGGGCAAGTATTATAGGTCCTATAAAAATGATATAAAGTGGCTATGAGAATTTAAAGGAGAAAGAACTAACAGTGAGTTGGGGCGATAAAGAAGAGCCTTAAAGAATTGATGTAGTTGAGATCTATCTTTGTGTCTTTATGATATGAAGATAGATAGAGAGAAAGGTCATTACAGTAAGGGTATATAGTTTAAGCAATAATATGAAAATGAAAAGCATTCATTATGTTTGGAGAAATAAGTATTCCCGTCTGACCATGGAACAAACTGTTCTTTCACCAATATTTGATGAATGTTAACCATGTGTTAGGTGCTCTTTCAAAGATGAGGAATTTAGCAATAAACAAAATGGACAATAATCTCACCTCTGAAATTTACTTCATTGTGATGAAAGATAATAGACCTATAAAAATACAAAGAGAATGACTGATACAAAGGAGGGCTGCAATGTTTATATATGAAGTTAGTAATAAGGAATCTTGAATACAGATTAGGTTGTTTTTCTATTTTTATTTACTTCTTTGAGAACTTGTGAGTAATAGGATAGGCTCTCTGATATATGACAATTAGCATGTACTGTGTGTAGTGAATTAGAATTGAAGTAACAGAAAAGGAATCAGAAGGTATGCAAGTAGCTCAGGTATAATGTCACAAAGTGTAAGTTAGGATGTATAAAGAAACATTTTTTATACACATTTTTGGGTGGGCATATATTTAAAGTTCTACGGGATTATACACCTAGGAATGGTAGTGTTGAAATACATTAAAATGAAGAATTTGTGGGATTTAGCAATTGTTTAAATGTGTGAGGATAAGAAAAAGGAAAAGTTTCAAGAATCTAATTTTTATATACTGGGAAAGTCTTGTACCATTATCTGTAAAGGCAAAAGGAAAGCAATATATGATGATTTGAAAAAAAAAGGTAATGTTCTAATATTTATTGTTTGAAAAATGATCAGGATATACCAATAATAATGTTCATCATGCACTTAGAAAACTGGAATTGCAGCTATGAGTGAGGAATCAAAGCAAGACATATAGAAGATTTAGGTTGATTTTTATTGATTCAGTGATGCTATTTTGAGTGTCACTTGGAATGAGCATGGGAGAGGACACTGGAACTCTGGAAATATCTGCATTTGAAGAGTTTGAGATAAATTAGGTTTAATGTTTGATAGAATATGGATATGATTATACTCCATTCTAGGGAATAGGAGGAGAACAGACAATTGAGACAGAGAAGAAACAATGTACTGTACAAAAAGTATAAGTTTGATGGCATGAGGAAACAAAGGAAGTATGATTAACAATGACCCATTTTGTAAAAAACAAAGAAAATGAGGACTAGGAATGTCATTTATTTGTAAAATTAAGAGATCGTTTTTGAGGTAACTTTCTAGAATGCAGTAAATCAGCCAGACACCAAAGAATGTATACTATATGATTTATTTATATGAAGCTCAGAACATAAAAAATGAATCTATAGTAACAATTATAGTATTATTCTTGAAATACTGATGGAGAAAATAAAGGAAACATCTGAAGATGACAGAAATGTTCTACATCTTGATTTAAGTTGTTAAACTGTTATATACATATATAAAAATTAGTCATTATATACTTAAGATTTGTGTACTTCCCATAAATAGCTTAAAAATCAATTAAATAGTGAATTAAAAGAAAGAGAACAGGAGAAAGGAAGAAGAGAGGAAAGTAGGAACAAAGGAAGAAAGGGAGGGAGTAATGAAATTTGATCTATAATGGTTTTATTGAACACTGGATCCAATTTTATTAAAAATTAAGCATAATTGCAGACTCAGAAGTAACCTGACCCACTAAGTTCCCTGAATTGTTTATGCTACTTAGGGCTACAGATTCTGTTATTTCCAATATAAAAAGTCAATATACATATTTAGATAAACGTTTAAGAGTCATTTTGAAAATTGAATCATAATTACTAATTGTTTAATGTTTTAAAAGACATAGTAAAAGCAAAATATAGTTTTGAAGTATGGTACAGTTGATTTAATTATATATTATAATCAGCATTTTAAAAATGAAAACTATAAATTCAAAACTGCATATTTCTGTGTATTTTATAAATTCAACTTAATGTTATAAAGCAGCCTTTTAATACATGACAACATCAGATTTTATGGATAGTCATAAATCTGATAAATACAATATGTTATTATCCCTAGAAGATTATATACAAAGATAGATTCATATTAATTAACAGTAGATATCTACATAACAATTTTAAACTTTATTATTAATTAAAATACTGAATATAATAAAAAATTCAAAATAAAACATAACTGTATATGTACATATACATTGTACATGTGTTAATGTATATGTATAAAATTATCAAATTGATCTATAAGATTAATATATTCCAAAGGAAAATATACATATGAATTCTATGGAAATTGATAAAGATAATTATTAAGATCTTCATGAAATTAAAATATATACTACTACTCAATAAAATACAGTAGCATGGCATAATAAAGTTTCTTCAAAATATAACAAAATATAAAACTATAAAATTTCAATAAGTGTATTGATATAAAGAATAAAATCAATGCAACAAAATTAAACATCTAGAAAAATACTAATTCACAAATGGTACAATATTATGAATTTCAAATCAAATTGAGAGTCAATGAATTGGCATAGGAAAACTTTTGTTGTTATTGTTGGGGGGACCTAATTAATCCATCCATTGAAACTATTTAAAGAAAAATATATAGATTTAAAGCCTCTTTTTAGTCTATAAAATTATTAGAATTATATATAGATATGTCTATAACTGGGATTAGAAAGTCTTCCTTAAACAAGAAAAAAACAGTAAATGCTATAATGAAACAATAATAATTTAAATTAAAAATATATATCCAACAAAACATCATGAACAACTTTTTAAAGGAGACAGTCAATATATGTTGTTTGCATTTTAAAACTTCTGTATTGCTATCTCACACTGAAGATTCTTAAGCAGTGGTTTGGGTGAAGAAGATTTCAGAGAAATAAAATTTGGGAAAAAGCATTCTTAGCAGAGGGCACTAAATGGATTATAGTATAGCCTGACGTTGTATGAATAATATATTATGATCAGAGCATAAGGTGTATCTGTGGAGATGGTAGGTGAGAGACATGAAAAGTAATTTGGAGCCAAATCACTAAAAGCTTTTTTGGCTTTGAACACCATGGAGACTTCTCATAGACTTTTCAGCAAGTGGTCATAAGCATTGTGTGCCTGTGGTGACAGAGGGTAAATACCAAAGGTGACTGAGTTGAAAGAGCTGAAGCCAGGGAGCCAAAAGATAGACATTTCAAACAGCCCATGAGAGCACTTACGTGATTGAAATATAGGAACAGAAATGGCGACTGAGAGCAAGGAGAATGGATTTAAGAGATTTTTTAAAATTTATGTTTTACACTACTTATGATTCATTGAATATAAGCTTGGGCAAGAAAGCAAGGATATGACATTCAGGTTTCTGACCTATGCAAGATGTCTTTAATTTGCCAATGATTCCATTACTGTAGATAGCAGATACCGAAACAGCAGTAGTTGGGTGATGCAAATAGGGAGGGCATGTGATAAATTTTGGACTTAAATGTGTGTGTCTGTGTAGGGCGGGGGATGGGTGGGGGACAGACACATGGAAAATATCAAAAAGGCAGTTTGAAATACAGGTCTGACCATCACTGAAGAGATGAATGTATGTATGTATGTATGTATGTATGTATGTATGTATGTATGTATGTATGTATATTCATCTAATTGTTTACATCAAACCCGTGAAGAAAGTGTTGAAGCCACAGCAATGCAACAGATGGCCTATAGAATGCAAAAATGGATAGAAAAACTCAATATGGCTTAGGACGATCCTTTTATTATCTCCAATTTTAAGCTGCAAGTTGAAAAAGAACTAACCAAATAGAAAGACAGTATTTTAGGAAAGGAAAGAGAATGGTGAAGTTGAAGCCAAAGGTGCATAGTTTCAATAAGAAGGAATTATTAAGAAGTTTAGATGATTTAGAAAGAATTATATAGAATATAAATGAGGAAGTCTTTGGATTTTCCAATTAGATGATCATGTATAAAGTTTGGATATTTTTAAATTGTTAGTTGAGACAATGAAATTAATTGTAAATTGGAGATAGATAATATTAAAGGACTATTCACATAGACTATACTTTCAAGCTGTTTGGTGAGGTGAGAGGGGAAAATAAGTTTGATAAAGAGATTTTAGTATAATATACACTTGGGCATATTGTAGTTTAAAAGAAGGTTGACAGTATAAGAAAAAGGAATAAAATAAGAATATGAGGAGAGGATAGATTCTAGATAGTCAAATAATAAGGTCAGAAAGAAAATTGAAAGCTTAAGAAAGCAGGTATGAAAGCAGAAACTATTAGGCATAGTAAGGTAAAAGGAGAATCATAGCTAATGTTAACCCAATTTCTAATCCAATCTCAACATTTGATTAGGAATTCCTTAACATCAAAATGCTTGCTTCCATATGTTATAGCATTTGAAAAGGAACATCTGAAATAGATCCTTAGAGCTATTAAATTAAATTTTTAATATATCTTCAAATAAGTATGCAAGTTCAAGACCTACTCTAATTTTTAGCAGATAAAATGAAATATTATAAGATTGTTTTTATATCTAGTAGCAAATCTGGATCTTTCAACTATATCTTTCAATTTACTACAAGTTTATACCTGGGTACAATTTACTTTAATTAAATGTTCTGTGGAACACAGTGCATAAAATAGAAATATAGTATTTGCATAGAATAATTTATTTACACCTTTTTAAGACAGACAAATTTAATTGTAATTGAGTTATAGGATATGAGTGAGTTGTTTGAAGAAGGGTGTTCATTAAATGATCTTTTGAGAATTATAGAAACACATCTTTAAAATTGTAAGGAAAGGTAATTTGTATAAATTTTTTGAATTAGATGAGTCAATATACTTATTTAGGTAAGTGTCTTACAAAAATGAGATTAAGAAAATGGCCAAACTTAACATTTCAGCAGACTCTAAATCATTCAACAGTAACTTCAAAAGTAGGCTCACACTCTGCTAGTAGGCTCATGAAACTATGTGCAATATAAGCATATTCAAAATACCTGGGTAATAAAAAACATAAACAGCCTGGAAAAAAAAAATGTTTAGCATTTGGTGCCAAGAAATCACTAAAGGCAGATTAAGGAGGCATTTTGAACTTATTTCTCCATATTTCACAAAATAAGTCTTTGATTAAGAATGATACTAAAAAGTATATGCTTTCCATTTGAATATACAGTATAACATTAATATCAACTATTTTGTAATAACATATCACTCTTAGATTTATAAATAAAAAACCTACTGAATTACCAGGACTCCTTGCTAATTCGCATATATTAACAAATCTCAAAACTTATTGTTAGAAAAATCCAATCCAAATATATAATGTCTCTATTAATTTTAGCCTATATATATTTATAATAATTTTTATTTATAAATTTAGATGAAATGAATACTCCCAGAAAGACAAAACTACTTAAGCTAACTCAAAAAGAAAAAATCAAAAATTTGAATAAATCTGTAAAAAGTATTTACTTCAAATTAGTAACTAAAAACATTCCACAAAGAAATGTTCTGGCCCTAATGGCTGTATTGGTGAATCTTAAAAATGTATAAAGAAGAATTAATCCCAGTTCTTCACAGACACTTCTAAATAAGAAAAAGAGAAGAAAATATTTCTCAAGCCATCATATGAACCAGTGATGCTACAACCAGACATGTGAAAGAAGGAAGAGAAGGAGGGAGGGAATAAAAGAAGGAGGGAAAAAGGAAGGAAGGAATAATTTCAGTATGAAATTAGATTCATGCAAAAATCCCAACAGAATGCTAGCAAGTCAAATTTAGTAATATATAAAAAGGATTATATGCAATAGCCAAGGAAGATTTATCCCAAGAAATCAAGGCAGGTTTAACATATGGAAATCAATCAATGTAACGCACTGTATTTGTAAAATAAAGACTAAAGAAGCTATAGAATCCTTTCGATTGATACAGATACAGTACTTGACATACTTCAACAGTGTTTCATGTAAAAACACTCAACAAACTAGAGATAGAAGAAAACTTCTTTTACCTGATAAAGGATATATGTGAAACACCCAGAGCTAATATTATTCTTAATGCTAAAAGACATTTTCTGTCTAAATTCTAAAAGAAGACAAAATTATATGTTCTTATCAATTCTACTCAAAATTTCACTGTAAATTGTGCTTAGGGAAGTTAGATTAGTAAAAGATATAAAAGGCAAACAGAGTGGAAGGGAAGATAAACTATATTTTCAAATGATGGCATCTTATATGTACATCATGACACCAAAAGCACGTGACAAAAGAAAAAAATCTAGATAAATTAGAGTTCATCAAAGTGGAAAACTTTGTGCTACAAATGAAACCATTAAAAAAGTTAAAAAACAACCTACAGAATGGGAGAAAATATTTGGAAACATATATCTGATAAGAGATTTATATCCAGAATATTTAAAGAACTTTTACAACTCAAAAATGAAAATAATTTTTTAAATAGGCAAAAAATTTGAATAGATTTTCTCCAGAGAAGATATACAAATGACCAGTAAGCATGAAAAATGCTTACATAATTAGTTAATAGAGAAATGTAAATTAAAACCAAAATGAGATAACACTTCATATTCCTTGAGTGTCTAAACCAAAAAATAAAGACATAGAAAGTGCTGGAGAGGATGGAAAGAAACTGAAACCTCCCTGTTTTGCTGATAGAAATGTAAAACAGTGTAGCCACTTTGAAAACAATTTTGTATTTCCTTAATATGTTAAAGATATTGTATAATACAACACTACCATTCCTAGGTATATAATCCTGTAGAAAATGGTTAAACAAATTTTAGCACACTTAATTAAGACTCTTCATAATGAATATAGAAGAATCATCTGGGAAAATTGTTTAAAATGCATGGTATTGAGCCCCTATCCCACAAATTCTGTTTCAGGTATTTCCAGAAACTTCTATTGCACGTGTTCACTTAGCAAAATATTTCACTTGATAGAACATTAAGCAACCATTAAATTATGCTTTTGAAGTGTTTGTGATAACCAGAAAAGGCTAATGTTTTGATAGAGAAGAATAGAAACTATGATGTAAATTTAAATTTTAGATGGAAAAGTTGGTTATTTTAATCTCAAACTAGGAAAAAGACTGAATGCTTGAAAAAGTAAACTGTGATTGAATATAGGGTGATTTTTTCTTTATTTTTGATGTCTTTATATCTATGGTTTGCAATCAGCATAAAGTATTTTTATAAACAGAAAATATAAGTTTAACTTTAAAAATGAAAGTCCCATGTTGAACAAGCCATTCAAAATATGGAAGGTTTAATGTATACATATAAACATCTTTTAAGCCCCCTCATGAATTCTATTTTCTCATTTATATATGGAACTTATATTTTTAAATTAATTTAAAAATATTTTGACAAAATACAAATTATCTAGTAAATGTTATTTTTGCAGCATTTACAAATCAGAATTAGTTTGGTTTTTGAGAAAACTTTGATTTTATTAATATAATAAATATTTCAAATTTTAATTTCAATATATATTGCTAGACATAATGGTATAATTTGTCACACTTTGGATCTAATCACATGTTTCTGTATTCATTCATTGGTTAAAATACTTTTTATATGTTCAAACACTCTTTTTCACTGTTTTGCACTTAATAATATATATTGGATTTTTAAAATTGAGTTTAAGTAAATCATACTATATGGAAGATATATATCACTGAATGCCTCCATATAAATTGAATTGGTTAAATTTGATAATATTGAAAAAATACTCTTCATACAGATATTCAAAATTGATGGTGTGGGAGATGGGAAATGGGGTGTTTACTAAAGGTTGCCTGACTAAAAACAGCTTGGTTTATATTACTCTCCTATCAATATTTATATTATATTTAAGGGTTACTATACACATAAGATGCTTATGCATTTTGAGGCTGACTACAATTTTATTTTGAAGCATTTAATGATAAGTTGCTGTTGGCTGAATTTAATAGGTTCTTGAGAAAATGTGGTTGTATTTCCAGATTCATAATATCACACTAAACCAGATTTAGAATTTTATTACAGAAAGAACAGAGTCAGTAGTCACATATCTGAGATTCTTTTGAAACAGACAGAAAAAGCCCAGAAGTAAAATGGTGATGGGAAAAGACAATTTATTTTCCTCTGCCTGCCTGCATTCAAAATAAGGGTATATGTAAAGGAGAAAAGAACAGATGGGCTGTATTTATAATAGCCAGAGTTAAAATGTTGTATTATTCAATTTTTCTATTAATTTATTTCTGTTGCTTCCACTGCCAAAAAGTGTACTGTTGCACATAGGTGAATTAAATGAAAAGGAAAATGGTACACCATGTAGGTAGTATATGACTAATGGAAAGCTATTTATTTCAAGTTTACTTTAAAGTATTTCCTAGTTGGGGTTTTACCTACTAACTCTGCCTCAAGGTAAAACAGTTTTAGATTTTAGTATATTTATAATTTTTGATACAATACACTGATTGTTGAAAAGGAAAGTCACAAATGGCACCTAGATAAAGTCTTTGGAATTGAAATGTTGTACATATCCATCCAATAAACACTAGCGAGGTAGGTAAGATATATAAAACATAAATGATTATTTCTTAAAAATTTGACTCTGAGTGGGTAAGAATGAATAGATTAAATTATTTGGCTTTGAAATATATGAGGTGGTTTAATTTTAATTTTTTTTATTTTTGTTTACAGTTATCATTATTATTTTATATTAGTTTTAAGTGTACAGCACAGTGGTTAGACATTTATATAATTTACAGAGTGATCTTCCCCAATTAGTCTAGTACCCACCTAGCACTATACATAGTTATTACAGTATTATTGACTATAACCTATGCTGTACTTTATGTCCCCTTGACTATTTTATAACTACCAATTTGTACTTTTTTAATGTGAAAGGATTAAGAGGTATTTTCATTTTTAAAGTTAGGTGGTTCTTTTTTTTTCAAATAAATGATCAGTAGAAATGGAATGAACTATGCTTTTGAAAAGCTCTTCTGTATCTTCTGTCCTGGACTACAAAATTTAATTTGTGTTTGTTTTGATCACTTCATCTCTCTATCACTTAGAACAGTGTAAGGAGCATTGATAAAAAGGTTCTGTATATTGTGTTAATAAACACAGGTATGTTAGAATAATTTATATCATAGTTAGGTCTTCAATATCAAATAAGGGTAAATTAGACCACAGACATTAGAAAATAAAAAATCTGCATGCATAAACTATATATAATAAGGTTATCAAATATATATATGATATATGTATATATCAAATATATATACATATTTTTTATAGAAGCAGTATTGGGTAATGAATTTGACCTTAAGCTGTCATTGGCTTGATTGACAGCTCCTTTACTAACTACCTTTGTGAGCTAAGCAAGTTGTTTAACCATTTTGAGCTTCTTTTTCTCATTTGTAAGATAGGAAAAACACCTTGTGATATAAGAAAATGTAAATTTAAATTCTGGTTTTTTTTTAATTTAAAAGAAAATCTCTGGAAAATAAATATTTGTAAATCTATAATAATTTAAATACTATTAATGCTTATTTTAGTATGTATAACCTTAAATACATTACTGTATCCCAAATTAAGTTATTTAACCTGCATCTAACTTAGGTGCTACTAATCACTACAACTTAACCATTATCACTCCACTTTACAAGATGGAAATTGAGATTCCCTAAGATTACTGTATACAAGTTTCAAAATTAGCTGTTCAGTCAAATATACAAATGTAATTTACTCAGCAGTATAGTATCCTTGTATAAATAAAGAAATGTTAGGATCTCTTACAGCTCTTTTTTTCACCTCTTCATCTTGTCAGCTATGACCATGACAACTTGAATTCTCATCCTCAGAGTAGAGCTCTTTGCATTAAGATGATGCTTTCCCAGACCTTTCATTTATGCAATACTTGAGTGTATCCTCTAACTACCTATGTGTACAATTGCCCAATGCCCCATGACACTCATAGGAGTGGATAAACTATACTTTAGACTACCACTCTTCTATTCAGTTTGCCATGGGACATCTTGATAATGGGTTGTGTCTTACCAAATTTTACTAGAAGTATGATGTAAGAGTAATCATTTTATATTATAAAGATTACTGTAAAACAGATACAATATATGAACCACAGAAGTAGTACTAAAATGACTGAATGTTAGTTAGAAGGAGATCAGTTTCAGCTCAAGATGAAGATGATCTTTTCAATAGTCAATAATGACAAATGATTAAAACCTTCGGAAATGTTGAGTTCCTTATGACTGAAGAGGTTCAAGTAGCTGATTGAGAAGATTGACTCAATTAATGACTGCTTTGACTAGATGATGCTCAAAAACATTTCTCCCCCGAGATTGAAATTCTGTGATGTTCACAAAATACTACACTGTAGACCACATATTGAGACTATAGGCCCCAAACCCTGTATTTATAGGATGTTAGTAAGGATAAAAGTAAAAATAGTAAATGACAATTGTAAGATGATTTAGAATTTTACAAAGAGATTTTATGTGATGTTTAATTCTCATACCAACTGTGCATGAAATTATTATTACTATCATTCTTATTACAGGTAAGGTAACTGGAGCTCAGCAAAGTTGAATGACTTAACTGTGCTGATCTAAATAAGGGATGAAGATGAGTCCTGATACAAATAGTCTTCTTAAATCTCATGTGTTTTACTAAATGGTTATGACTGAGGATAACTAATTTAAATTATTCCTGGGTTTTCTTTGCCTTAAAAAATATATAGGAAAGATTTAAAAATCACTGAAAATCTGCATAAAAGTGTTTTAATACCACACCTTGATTTAACTCCCTAAGGGATTATGTGCTTTATGGCTTGCCTGGTATGGCATTATCATTAAAACAAGCCCCTGGGAAAGGTCCCAACCTGTTTACTATGATATCATGCTGTAGAATCATGACCTAGTCATAATCTATTTCTGAAAGGGTCAGTCTTATTTATGAAGATCCTCAGGGAAACCAAGAAGGTGGGAACTGTTGATCTGTTTGGCCTTAGGCATGCTCATCATCTGAATTAGTAATGCAATGTCATTTTAAATGTGCTGCTTCAGGGCTTCCTGTGGGTCAGAGTTTTTAAACTCCTATGAATCTCATTTTGTAGAAGCCAGGTGACACCTTCCAATACCAGTTCTGCAACCTCATCAGAGGGACAAGATGGACTTCTTTATAGCCTTTAAGAAAGACTTAGCTAAGCAACTCCCCAAGAGAGCAGGACTAAATTTTCTTTTTCCTCCACTATTTTTGTAACCATTCCATCCCATTCCTTCCCCCTGAGGGGGAAGAATTTTTTAAAAAACTAATAACATCAACTTTTAGCCTATTTTAATGGCTGAAATATGAAACAAAAGTGGTTTGCTTTTATTTACTTTACTGCATTTGAGGACATGCAAAGCTGTCCCCTTCATCTTCTGGGACTGTTTCTTGCTATCTACCTGACCTTAAAGAAGGGGGGACTATGTTTTAATGACTTTCAGCTCTGAATTTAATGAGCCAACAAGGTTGCTTATAAAAGAAACAAGAGGACATAAGGTTATGACTTGGTCGATTATTTAGCAATTTTTCTATTTGCTTGTCTGTTTGTTTGTTTCTTTGTTTTCCTTCTCAGGTATAGGTATAAAGCGAGTCTGGCTATGAGAACTCAGGAGATCAATAGGGTAGAATCAGAAATTTCAAATAAAGTGGAAGGTTCCCTGGATACCTGGGAGCTCATGATGTGTAAATTGTCCTAGGATTATATTGAAAGAGTCATATGTCTCAACTCAGTGAAGAAACAGGGCAAAGGGGATTGTTTGCCTTTCCAGAGGATGTGTAAGAAGCTAAATCTTTATGAACCTACCCCAGGCCTTCAGAAGAGAGAGAGAAAATTCCATTGCTTGCACTCAGCTGATATTTCCTTCTCTGCCTCAAGAAAATGTGGCTTCATCATTAACAGCACTTCACCTGCAGAGAGTCTCTATATGCAACTCTGTCACAATGCTCCACAATACTAATAAGCCCAAAGAGAGATATCCTGGAGCCTAATGAGGGTGATAGTGAAACATATTCTTTGGAACAAATAAAACTGGAAACACCTGATATGAAACACTGATTAGTGACACTTAAGTAATATACACCTCAAAGTTATACAATTAGAAATGAAAATAGTAGTAAAATGGCTTTTTAGTCTTTTATAAATTGTGAAGAATGTGGGGATCCAGGACCAATAAGAACAGACATACATTTTATTAATTCATTCAAAACTATTGAGTGCCTACCTGATACCTGATTCAAAACTATTGCGTGCCTACCTGATAGGCTCTGTTGAGGATTCGTGGATAAGTAAGATATGCAACATGTCTGAACTTATAATACTAACTTTCTAGAGCATATTGACAGAAAATAAGACAATTCAGAATAATGTCAGGAAAATAAAACAGGGTATTATACTACATGGTGACTAGAAGTAAAAGAGGGTGAGTGATTTTACATTGATCGGATGAATACAGTCTGCTATATCTAGAATCAGAGCATTTCTGGTTGGAAACCATTGAGTAAAAATCAGGAACAGATTTACCATATTTAAGGGGGAAAAAGGCTATTATGACTGAAGGAAGATAGGCAAAAAGGAAAGTGGTAAGAAATTAGATCAGCAAAGCAGGCAGAGGCCAAATCATTTAGAGTTTTGTAGATAAATATAAGGACTTTGAATTTTATTATAAATGTAATGAGAAGCCACTGATGGCTTTTAAGCATGTGTGTGTGGGGGGGCAGGGTAATATAATCTAACTTATGATTTGTTGGTTTTGTTTGAGTTTTTAAAATACTTCTTGCTATAAAGAAAATATTCTTTACTAAGGAAAATATAGCAGCAGGGAGACCAGTTAGGAAATCATTGCAGTAATCTCTAAAAGAGATCATGGTGGCTTCCATTAAGGTGGCCACAGAGAAAACAAAATGAAGAGATAGATTTGGGATATATTTTGAAAGTAGAGCCATAGGAACTTGTTTATGCTTTGGATGTCAGTTTTGAAGAAAAGAAAAATAGATGTATAAGTTGTATTTAAAGCCATGGGAATCGATGAGTTTCCCTAGTAGAAAATTTAGGCCAGAATGATGGCTGGTCCACAGAGAGAGAAAGAAAAGTCAGCTGCTGTAAGGTAAAAGCTAAAGATGTTGAAAGATCCATAGACAAATACAAATGACCTAAAACAAGACAGGTGTGCTCAGGGACTATGGTTCTCATATGGCAAGGTGCTATTTATATTAATAATATAAAACGCAATGGTACTCCACCCTCCACACCCCAGGCACTGTCTGCATAATCAAGGGAATGAAAGTAAGAATTCCATTTTAAAATGGCTTAAAATATCCACTGGTAAGGACTGTGGAAGATTAGACTCTTTCCACTTTAAACCCATTTGCTACCTAGACACAGCAAGGCACCAGAATAGGGATCTTCATGCTTTTGTTCCTCCAATTTCTCCTCATTCTCACCCTATTACAAAAAATAATAATAATAAAGTAATTATATTTGTGCATAGAACATATGGTAATAAAATACTCAGGAGGGAAAAATAAAGCTGGATAAAAAAAATAGGAAGTGTAGAGAGGAGTATAATTTAATAATTGATGGTCATGAAAGTGCTCATTACCATGGTGACTTTTAAGAAGAGGTCTGGCAGGCGAGTGGTACATGCAGCTATCTGGACAGCATGCCAAGTGAAAGGGACAGAGTTCCTGAAGTGTGAAAATGTCTGGTGTATTTGAGGAGCTGCACAATTTTCAGTGCAGATGGAGGAAAATAATCAAAATAAAAGAAAGCAGTCAATAAAAACAGAGAAGTAGTAGAGGCTTAATTATGTAGAGCCTTTTAATCTTTTACTCATAGCAACATCAGAGGGTTCTGAATGGTGCGATGATCTCTTCTGTGCTTAATACACTCTTGAGTTATGGTGAAAATAAATTGCAAGGGAGCAAATGTAAAAGCAGTAAGATGAGTTAAAATATTATGGAAATAATCTAGTTAAGAGATGGTGTCTTGAACCAGGAGAGTAACTGTGAAAGTGGTCAGAAATGGTCAGATTGTGGATGTATTTTCAAAGTAGACTGAAAAGGATTTCCTGATGATTGAATTTGTCTTCTAATAGCCAGGGAGATTGATCCAGGATTACTTTTAAGTTGTTGGCCTGAGCTGGTTACTCTTTACTAAGATAGGCAAGGATCAGATGGCATGAAACCTGCAATAAATTTTTCCACAAGATGAGAACTAGTAAAATGTTTGACCACATGAATTTGTTTTAAAAATTAGAGTTCTGTAATCCATTATAGTCTCTCCTATGTTCTGCTCACTATAACAGAAATAGGCTTAATAATAATTCATTGTAACTACCTTTAGCAAGGAATTTTTTATAATTATTTCTGTTCTTCTCTTTTAATTCTCGATTCCCTTTTCTGTCATGCATTTGTTCTTGGCATATGCATGGTTTTCTTCTAAGATGCTTCAAATACATTTTCAAATTAATTAAAGCAATAAAGAAAAATAAAACAGTAGCAATGTTTCCTACAATTGTTTTTCCAGGAATGTCAAGGGCCCTTAATATCTCTTTGAGTTTGAGTATATTTTATGCAATATAATTGAATTTAACAGATGGAAGAGAGGATTGAGAGTTTATACTTTTTCCTGTAAGACTACAAACCCATGAACAGGTTTTCACATTTCTAGTATAAAATAATATTTTCTATATTAATGTATTTTATAAGTGTATTGTTTTCATTCAAGCTTTGGGATGGTTCAGAAGTAATTTACTATGATATTTATATCAAATAATATATGCAAAATATTCTAAGAAAATATACTCTTGTTATATTAGATATTACTTTAATACTTGCCAAGACTGCATGCAAAGCTCATAGTAATTGAGCCTCCAAGGGTGTTACTATAATACACACTCTAATTATAGCAAGGATGTCAAATGTGAGACTGTCAGAAAGTTCAAGATTTCAATACTTGAAATCTGTCTGAATTAAAATATTTCTAAGCCTTATTTCTCGGAAGAACTAGGAGAGAGATAATATATACTCTGAACTTATATCCTTGGCAAAAAAAAAAAAAAAAAAATATATATATATATATATATATATATACACACACATACACAGATATATATATATATATGCATACACATATGTATATATAGTATAATATATAATATATATAATATAAAAATATATTAACATGCATAGTTTTTTTACATAAAGAATCCAATTTAACTATATATTTGAGAATTAAGGGCAACTCCCTTTTGGACAGTTGGGAAGAATTCACATGGAAACTTATAAGATTTAGAAACTGAAAATTTCATGAATAATCTTGAAAACAGGGTACTTATATATTTATTTTCATATATAAATTTTATTGTAGCAATGTCATCTTAACAATATTATAAAATATACCTAACAAAAAAGTACATCATTTCTATTTCTATACTGAAAGCAACTGATTTCATTTTTTGAGAAATCTTCTTTAGTCTTTGTCTATACACATATATAATTTATATCCTTATAATTAGTGTATATGTTTTATATTTTATTTTTTCACCTAACATTATATTATAAGCATATGCACATGTTCTTACATAGCCTGTAAAAATTATAATCACTGTATAGCATTTAATTGAATGGTTCTGTAATGCATTTATTGTCTTTTTTTATCTTAGACATTAAATCATCTCTATGTTTTACAAGTATGGAAAATGCTAAAAAGACTATAGCTAGATAAGTATTGTTTGCTTTTTTTGATTTAAGAGAATATTTCTGAAGGACCACAAAATATACATTTTATTCTGAATAGTACTATAATTCTTTTCAAAATTTATATACTTCTACATCTAATAGTCATTTTAACAGTAATGCCAAATCAGACCTGAATCTTTTTTATGTTTACTAATTTAATAGTTAGAAAATACTTCATTTTATTATTTTAAGTAGATTGTTTTCTATATGTTACTTTACTATTAATGACAGTCTAATAATAGAAATTATTGTTCTATTCTAATAGAATAATTTGACTTTCGGCTCTAATAATTTTAACTCTCCAATAGATATATATTTGTACATTTATCTGATGACTAAGAGTACATGTAGACTTTGGTTTGATATATGTACATTTTCATCTAACCTTTGTCAACAAATTTTCCTAGACCAGTTAGCTGTTTTCCCTTTGGCTGAGATTTTAGTTCTTTCTCGAGTTAAAATAAGCCATGATTTAAATTTCTGTGAATGAGTGACATATCCTGCTTATGCACACCCTTTGAACTATAATTATATCTAGGGATTGCCATTGTGCTTGCTAAGAACATGTCCAGAAGACACAAATGGATAATGCTCTGCATAGAGCACCATAACTTAAACTGAGACTAATGTTCACTGCATCGTTGAACAAGCCTTTGTTGAGTCTCTGCTGGGTGTAAGCTCAGCTTGCTCCTGCTAAATCTCTGGTTACCAGAGGAAGTTTACTTAATATCATTATATTTTAGATTTTCTATCTATATGAGGTTAGAAAAGTTCTATTCAGCATACTTGCACATTGTTTTGAAATATCTATATTAAAATCATACTATAGAAATGAGTATAATCTGATTTGTACAGCAAGAATATTACTCACCCTCTACCTCCATGTCATTGCATTACATCATAGAAGGTGGTACAAATTAAGTTTCTTAATGCTACTAGGTCATTAAATATGTCAAGTATGAGAAATGGTTAAGGCACTGACTGTGACAACATTTTTGGTTTTATTTCCTATGTATACAACATGATATGTCCCTATGTATAGCTTGGTGATGGAACAAGAGATAGGAACAGGTAGAGATACATGCCCTAAGCTAGGACGGGTGCCCAAATACTGAGCAAATTGATACATGTTCTTTCTAAGGAGGAAAGATAAATCATGACTACCTTTGATTTGGGGGGAGTCTAAATCTAAACTGTAACTTCATTGACAAAGTTATTTTATTCAAAAGACTTAGAAAAACAGTAGAAAAATCAAGGAAAAGTTAAAATTTTAGGAATCAGGTCATCTGGGTGATCTTAGGAGGGAAGTATGCTAACAACTCCAGGCTTCAAATATGTTTCTGGTCCTCAGGAACATGACCAGCACAAACGAAGAACAACATGACTCTTAGCATGTGAGTCTCTAGGGATATTTAAATCAAAGGTTCCATTTTTTAAGATTTGTGTGTGTGTAGTGTGTTTATGGGCAGAGAGTAACTGGGCCAGACAGAACTAAGAAGAAAGAATCTGAGCAGAAGCACATTTTTGGGTATCATGAAAGTAGAAGTAGACTTATTCAGCCTTTGACATTGGTTGAAGTTTGATTAGTTTGACGTTCTGGGTTTGGTTGGTGTAAAGCCGACTTTGTAGTGAGGAGGAAACAACGTAGAAATCTTACAGTAGCTAGTCCACTGCATCCCTCAGATCAAAGAAAATAAATTCAAGTCTCAGCTGATTAGGATTGAGATCAATGACCCTTTCATAAACCTCTGGCATGGCAGCCTATGTGTAGGGACATGAATTAATCCTAGCTACACAGATCTAAAGAAACAGAGCCAGAACCAAGGTAGCGAAGGTTTGGCTGTTTAGTATAGATTTATTTAACTATTTTAAAAGTAAATTAAGTTAATAAACCTTCAACTCCAAGTGTGCCTATGTTTTATCTGAAAACATTGAAGGATGCTTGTAACTCTCATTTCAAAACTCTTCATTGTGTATAAATGAAGGCAATTATTTCAGGCTATGGACTTTCTATACTCCTTTTCTGATAATCTTAATAACAATAATAAAAGCTAACAATTATTGAGAACTTACTACTATTTTCCCCACTTTAGAGATGAAAAAACTCATGCACAAAGCAGTCAAGTAACTTTTAGAAGATCACACAATTACTAAGTGACAAGGCAAGGATAATAATGTAGAAAAATGGATTTTGGAGCATTATGGGGGAAAAAACCTGTTTTTTAAAAACCCCTTATTTTAAATCTTTATAAGGCATAAGGTAATTAGTTTTTAAATCTAAAACTAAGGCACACCATGGCATATAATGGCATTAAAGAGAAAAGGTAGATTTATAAGCAATTGGAATAAAAAGCATCTTTCTAAATAAAGTATCCATGAAACAAATATATGGAGAAAGGAAAAAACAAATAAATGTTTAAGAGTAAAATTTTTTGATAAAAAACTGACTTGATATTTTACTTATTTTAAAGTAAGTGAAATAGTTTCTGATCTTTTTCTCTTTGGTGGTATATATACTTATAATTCTTTATGCATAAGATGTGGAAAAATACTTTAAATGACTTTATGTGGTTTTCTCTATTACCTATCTATCTTACATTTTGATTTCAAATATTATGTCTCAAGGTAAAAATTTTTACATTGATATAAGCAAGCTCTACTGATCCTGTAAATATGTTCTGTAGTCTTTTTCTCTTTTTAGAAAATTATGTTTCACTTATCTTGTTCATTTCTTTACTAAGTCCTATGTTGTTCTTTAATTTCACAATTGAAAATAAAATTCTGAGGACATTGACTCACACAAAATAAGCTTCTAATAGATATTAGGTATTACTTGATCATCGTTGCTCTGTGCAAAGGAAGGAGTAAACAGGGTAACTGCTAGAACTGTTCACAGTAGAGGGAGAGCTAAATATGTTTTGTGCACCATAATAATTGACACATTGTAGGCAATTTTACATGAGAAGCTGGATGGGAAGAAGCAAAATAAGGAAATGGTGAGAGTACAATAGAGTAGAGGATGACAGTGCCAGTAGCAACAAGAAGCTCACTGGGGTAAATCAAATAGGTTTTATGAGACATGCAGTAGTTGTCAAGGCTGAAATAGAGCTATGTATTAGGAATTGCAGAAGATAACAAAAACACTCTTGACTTCTAGGAATGAAAGCCTTTCCCCTTTTTTTCTTACATTTGAAGTCAGACAATATTAATGAGATTTTGAAGACTTTTAGCCTGGATGCATAATCAGTAAATTTTAATGTTTGTTCTGTGTAGCCCTTATTCAGTTATTTTTCTTCCTCCAATATTGTTCAGCAAACTAATAGGAATTCCTAGGAGAAGACATGGGTGAGACATGCCAAGTAAAGGGCACAGGTTTTCAAACAATAAAGACCTTCATCAACAGAATGTTAATAATAACCTATGGATTCACGTGAGCAAGACATTTTCAAAGAATGGCCGGCCACTCTTATTTCATCCACCATCCTAGAGAAGTTCAAAAAGAACTTTTGTTTTTAACAGATGAGTGTAATTTGAGCATGCATCAGAATCACCCAGAGGCTTATTAAATCACAAATTGCTGGCTCTACTCTTAGAATTTCTGATTCCAGAAATCCGGGGTAGGGTCTGAGAATTTTCATTTTAACAAGTTCCCAGGTAATGGCAATGATGTTGTTAGTCTGTGGGTCATAGTTTTAGTGCCACTACTCTGTAGGCTATTTTGTGACAATCAGTTCAACTAATTGAGGCAGCAGTCTGATGAAACTCAGTCATAGATTTGATTCTAAAAATGGCCAGGGAGCAGAGATTCTAAATGTGTTTTTTAAAAAATGAGTGTAATTTGCTAAAAGGTTGAGACAGACAGTGTGGTTAGACAATTACCAGTCAATACCCATTATTTTAAAAAGAACTCAGTACACGTGCTTTATAATTATGAATCAATTATGTTGCTGTCACTTAGTGAATAAACCCCACAGGGCATTAATGCTCAATTGTTTGCTGAAATATTAGGTTTTTCCTGTCAATTATTTTCCCTAATCTCAGAACAAGAAACATTTTCTTTCTCCCTTTTGTCACCATTTTATGTCTGCATTCCTGCTTTCTCCACTTTAAATAAAATAAACAAAATATTATGAACAATCTACCATCTATTTTTCACAATCATAAGAGCACTGATATTTTTAGCAAATATTTAATGTTTGTATAATTATCTTGAAAATTGGGTCCTTATTTTGTCATTATTTTAATAGTGGGCTTTATATTGTGTTCAATTTTGATTTGTTTTTTTGAAATACTGAGTTTCATGTTTCCCCAACATGAACTAAACCCAGAGTTTAGTTTAATTTTATTTATTTCATATAGTAGACACTGACAAGTCCTGTTCCTTCCTTTTTTTAGTTGATCTATATTTCACCTTTCTTATTTTTCTTTAAACACTTTTCATTCTTACCGAACATTCTTTATGTTAGAACTCCTTTATCCAATTCTCCATGATTTTAGCAACAAAATAAATATGAAGATGATCGGTCTGATGGGGAGAAATATTTCCTCATATTATTAATTAGCATCATGTAGCAAACAAGATTATTTGGCAAAGCCTATTTATTTTCATCTGTTTTTTTTTCTTTTTCCTGACATTAGGAACGTGACTTATTCTCCCACTTTGATTGAACTGGTCAATTAATTTATATGTACAATAATGTATGTGGAGGCCAAAGCTAATTCCACTGCTAAGTCATTTGAACACATTGTCTTCAATTCCACTTGTCTGGGATAAACTCCAAGCTATATCTTCTAAATTTTAAATATTTATTGTTTAGTTCTAGTGACAACTATTTCTAAAACATAATTTTTAATCAAAAACCCCAAAATCTAGAAAGATGTACTTTATGTTATATGTGTGTGTATGTATATATATATTTATTTATTTATCTTTATTTTACTGTCTAGCAATTTGCATAATGCAAAGCAATATTTACTACCAATTCATACTATCATACTTAATTGCTTGATTTTAAATTGTTTGGTTTATCCATTCCATCTGGTAAGTACTTTATCCCAACAAATTTATTAGTAATAAAACATCAAGAAAGCTATTTTTAATTGTGCAGGTGGTTATTGTATTTACTGATTTTTATAATTTATTTTGATTTCAGACTTTCAGAAAAGTTTCAAGAACTGTCCAAATCTTCCCATATGCCCAAATTTCCTAAATGTTAATATTTTGTTCTCTTTCTCTCTCCATATTTATTATCAAGCTGTTAGCATGTTGCCTGTTATTTTCAACCATGCCAGTATGTATTTTCCCCAAACAAGGACACTCATACATAACATCTCTTCAGTTCTCCCAGTCAAAAAATTAACATTTATTACTCACTTCCAACCAGATCACAGAACCCAATTCAAACACGCCAACTGTCAGCGATGTCTCTTTTGTCCTTTCTAGTCCAGGAACCAAACCAGGATCATGCAATGCATTAGGCCGCCTTATCTCTTCAGTCTACATCAATCATGGGCATTTCTTCAAATTTTCCTATCTTTCATAATGCAAATAGTTTGA
This sequence comes from Macroglossus sobrinus, assembly GCA_004027375.1. Lineage (NCBI taxonomy): Eukaryota > Metazoa > Chordata > Mammalia > Chiroptera > Pteropodidae > Macroglossus > Macroglossus sobrinus. The sequence continues at coordinate 2,031 of PVKZ01004258.1, read as the reverse complement.
AAGAGTACAGGCATTTTATTCTGTAAGATGACTATCACCCAGTATCTATCTGATGTTTCTTCATGACCAATATACCCAGGCAATATACCCTGAGTTGGAACACCATGGAAATGATATGTTTTTCTCAGGGTATCACCTCAGGAAGCACATCATGTTGACTTATGCTATCATTAGTTAGGATAAACTTGATCACCTGGCCAAGTCGTTGCCTGCTAGCTTTCTATACCATAGAGTAATTTTGTTTTATTTTTTTTTAATTAAATATGTTGTGGGGTGATACTGTGATACCCAATCTTCAGCCTTAGTATCCACTAACAACTTCTGAATATATTATCACTATTATGGTTGGCAAATAGTGAAAACTCTTTCAAGGTGAAAAATTCTTAGCCAATATGCATTCAGATCCTTTTTTTGCTTCATTCTTTTTTTTTTCTTCTTCCCGAGTTATAACTGCATGCACATTAGACTATTACATAGTGTCCCTACAGATCTCAGACATACTTTATTTATAACTCATTTTTCTTTGTTTTTTTTCTTTTCATTTTGAATCATTTCTATTGACCTGTCTTCAAGTATACTGATTATTTCCCCTGCTATGTTTAGCCCATTGATAAACCCATCCAAAAACTTCTTCATTTTTAATATTATATTTCTTATATATAGCATTTTAATTTGTCTTTTTATGTGATTTTAACATCTGCCTTTTCCATTCATGTTGTCTATTGTTTCTACTACATCTTTTAATGTACTTTTTATAGATTTATTATAGTACTTATCTGATAATTCTAACATTTGTTCAGCTCTGAGTCTGTCTCTATTAAGTTCTTTGTGTCTTGACAAAGTATCATATATCCTTCTTAAGATTTCTTATTTTTTTAAATTCCATGGCAAAATCGTATGTGATATAACATAAAGATTAAGGTAAATAATATTTATGCTCAGAAACAAGCATGTCAGAGTAAGGGAGTTGTTGATTTGATATGGTTTTTATTGAGCTAGGATTAGGTTTTGTGGTAGCTTTAGTTAGATTCAGTTCACTACAAACAACCACACCTAGGCAGCTGTGGCCTTTATACCGAGGGTATGGTATGGGATACCTGGAAGATTTCTCTAAGCTCTCTTATTCTGCCCTCAGACTTTACAGACCTCTATGAACTTAGTATTGCTGCTATAACTACTAGAAACTTACTGGCTTAACACAACACAAATTTATTATCTTGCAGTTCTGGAAGTCATAAGTCTAGACTATGTCTCACTGGGATAAAATAAAGCTCTATTCTTTCTTAAAGCACTAGGGGGAGAATCTGTTTCTTTGTTCTTTCTAATTTCTAGGGTCCACCTGCATTCCCCAGCTCTTGGTTTCCTTCCATCTTCAAGTCCAGCGGTCCAAAGATCTGCTTCCATTGTAACATCTACCTCTTTGACTGATTCTCCTGCTTCTCTCTTGCACTTATAAGGACGCTCATGATGACATTTACACAGCTGGATAATCCAGAGTAATTAAGTACCCTACCACAGCATCTTTAACCTAATCACATCTGCAAAGTTCCTTTTGCTACCAAGGTAACATATGTACAAGTTCTAAAGATTAGGACTTGGACATCTCTGGGGAACCATTATTCTCCTAACTACACATCCTCTGATCTTAATCAGCTTTCTGGCTCTGGCTCTTCCCAAGCCACAGAAGTCCTGCTGCCATGTATTCAATTTAAAAGACAAGATACCTGTGGGATTTCTCAATTCTCATACCCATCCTTAAATTTCAGTAACCCCATGTACTTGTGACTTGGGGTGGAGGGAGCGGGGTTCTCTCTCAACTCTCCTGCTACTCTCTAGCTATGCATAGCACTGTTTTATACTCAGTGTAGAAAGGAGATGCCTGTATGGTTCTCCATCACAGGCCTCAGACTTCACAGACAATGTATGCCTGGACCTCAGTGAGAAGTCTCTCAGCCACTTCTTCTGCAGCAGGCAGCTACCACCTCTTACTCTTTCAAGGCTAAGAGTGATTGTGTAGTTATCTCAAATCTG
>PVKZ01004257.1:15878-91085 GCA_004027375.1 Macroglossus sobrinus | reverse complement strand
TTTTTGTAACTCTCAGCTGTTCTACATCCTCTATTACCCCTTCCCTATATCTAAGCTCTCTAGCCAGCATCTGAGTCTAGGTTTCTTTGTCCTCCGGCAGCTGGGGGCCTAGCTGCAAATGCCTGGCAGTTTACAAACTGCCTTTCTCCAGTAGTCTCTACCTTTGAAGAAGTGAGCCAGAATGACCCAGGAGGTTTGGCTCGACATTGCTCTTTAGCAAACCCTCTTCCCTTCCCTTCCCTGTCCCACTGGTTTCTCCCGGGAACATTTCCTGATACATCACTTTCACAGGAATCCTGGTCTCATGGTCTGCTTCTGGGAAATATAAACTAAAACATTTCTGTTTAACAGTCAAGGAAACTGCGAAGTAAATTGCCTAAGCTCAAAAAAAAAAGTGATCAATGATGATATTTAAACCTAGTTCTCCTCTGATTCTCAAACCTGATTCTCAAACCTACTCATTATAATCAATAGCTGTTCAGGAAACAAGGCCTTAAGGTAACAGCTAGGTCTCTCCACAGAAAAACAGCTCTGGACAAAACACTGCCTGGAAGGGCCAAGCACTCCAAGTCTACGGCCTCTTTATCCACCACCTCAGGGTCTTTTAAGTTAGTTGTTTGCGGGCAGACTGTGTAGTACTCAACTTTGCTCCCCTCCCCTGCAGCACCCAGCAAACCTTCCAATATCCAACATCCCAGACCAACCCCCTGGCCACGATAAACTTTTTACTACACCATAGTAAAAAGGGAAACAAAATGTCAACGTGGTACATTTTGCATGACAGCAAATGCATTCAATTTAAGTGACTCTGCTCTGAGATTAGGCCCTTCATGCATTTTTAATGTTTAAATATCTGTTGTTACACAAGATTATAGTAAAAGTAGATAGCACGTTGATTTTTTTAAATGGTCTAATGTGATAATATTAAAGTTGGCAAGTCTGTCATTAGAGATTTTTTGAGGGCAGGAGGATGGGAGAGGGTGGGCAATATTATTAATCTTGAAGTTCAGCGGTCTAGAAGTTAGTGTCCCAGGGAGTGTCCCAGGACCTGCAGATGTCAGGCAACCTTCTTATTTGAGCAGAACCCTTTCTTAATCATGATCACCAGTGTTAATCAGATTTCTTTTGATGGCAAGTGAGGGAATCCCAGCAATCTTACACAAAAAGCGGTTTTGCAAGGCTTTCATTCATTTAAGAAGGTGCTCACAGACAATGGAACCGAGCACTGGAAAGCCACTGTGACTCTCTGTCTTCCCATGGGTACCAGTTATGTATTGCTGCATAACAAACCTTAGCAGCTTAAAACAACTACAGTCATTTATTATGCTCATGAATCTGCAACTTGCACAGGGTTTGGCAGAGATGGAGAGCCTCATCTGTGCTCCATCTGGTATCAGCTGGAGGCCCTAAGGTGGCCCCAGCAGGCTGGCAAGTTGGTGCTGTCAACTGGGGGATCATCTGGGGATGAGGGCTCCAGGTGTCTATGTGAGTCCCTCCACGGGGTTATGCATTGTATGAGAGCTATACTCCAAGGACAAGCATTGGCGAGAGAGGATGCTGTACTGCCTTTTATGAGCTGGCCTCAGACGTCAGATGGTAATTCTGTTTTCTCTGTCAGTGGAGGCAGTCACAAAGGCCCATCCATTTTTAAGGAATGGGGCCAGTCATAAACTCTGCCTCTTGATGGTGAGTAGCCAGGTTCTGGAAGAGCATGTGGGATAAGAAATATCACTGTGGCGGCCACTTTTTGGAAACAATCTGCCACACCATGTATTGTCTTCATTCCCTCAGTGGGTTTCTACCAGGCATGGATGATATGGCCGACCATGATTCTCAGAGTTTCTGTCTTTAGTTCCATCATTTTAGAGGGATGCCCCTCTTGCCTTTGGCCCCGTTTGGAGTGGATCTTTGTACCAATAACAGTGGTAAGAGATTGCATAATGTGATTGGCTTATTTGAGGTCAGGGGCCTACCATCCACCAATCACTATAGCCTAGAGGGTGAGATCTGAAAAAAGAAGTCTCTAAGCACAGGGTTGGGACAGGATGGGGCAAGGCATAGAGCCAGAAGAGGGGAGGGGTGCTGTCCTGAGATGACAAATAAACAGCTGTCCTTCACAGGCATGAAGTCCTGACTTTAAGGCAAGCTCTCCTGGAGGAGCTGCTCATAAACTGTGCTTCCCTCCCCCACCAGGTGACAAGGAATGCCGCGAGGGCTCCCTGGTTGTGATCCCAAGAGAGGACTTGTAATGCTTTATGGATCCAATTCTGACAACATAACTGCAGGTTTGGGTGGATGTTGCGGAGATTTATGTTTAAAGAAACAAATAAACCCAGCAGGCTTAGCAATAAATGGGATTCATTTCTTTCTGGAAGTTTCAGCCTTGAGAAGGTGTGAAGTTTCAGGCTATATGATCCTTGATGACTACAAGTGACCCACATATGTCTCTCAGAAAAACTTCTTTGGTTGAACACTTCAGCTTTTGAATACCAACTATGGCCCTAAAACACAAGAAGCCACTTGAGAGCCTCTAAATAAAATCTAGATTTGGGAACTAGATATTCAAGACCTTTCATAATTTGGCGCCAGCTAAAAATTAAACGTAAAAAATCAAATTGCTTCCTACTAGCAATTTAAACTTTAACAAGTAGAATTTAAAATAATGTTTTAAATACTTTTCAATACTTTTATTTCTCACCTTTGGTAGGTTCCTAGGTGATAGATTATGGGCTATTTTTGTTTTCTTTATATTTTTCTGTATTTGAAGAAACCTAATAACATTATGGAAGGGGGGAAATAAAATCATCCTCAGACAGTTATCACTGGGAGAAGGTTATTATATAAACGTGCCTTTCTTCTACCCAGTTCAGTTCTGGGCTCTGGACCAAGATGCATAATTCTACTCGTTCCCATGACTGCCCTCTATATATCATAAGATCACTATCAAGTGCATCCCCCCATGTATATATAAACCCAAACTTTCTGTGGCCCAGTTCATCATATCCAGGATCCACCATCCCAGCTGTCCTCTTCAAGAGAGATGTTAATTCTGAATGTTCCCTCTGACACTGGGGGACCTGTATTCATTTCAGTATTTCTTCATTCTTTCATCAACTATGAACTGAGCACATACTGGGGGCCAAGCACTGGGTTCTAGTAGAGGGCAAAGCAACCCAGTCCCTCCCTCATGGAATTTGCAGTGTAACAAAGGAGACAAGGACATGCAGAGTACCAGAGGCTGCTATTTGTCCTCAGGATCACAACTCCTTTTTCCCACTGTACAGCCTAAAACTGTATTTTTCACTTGGTTTCTGCAACAAACCTTTTTCACATGAACCAGGACAATGCCAGACAGCTGCCATTCTATGCCTATGCAGGTTTATTTATTCTGTACTTAAATACATCAGCAGTTTCTACTTCATCTTGTTGGTTATAGCTCACCATTCCAATCTGTTGAAATCATTTAAATCTTGATCATGTCATCTTTTTTATTTGCTATTTTCCCAGTTTAAGTTCCTATGCAAAGTTGAAAAATATGACTTTTAAGGTTTTTGTTTTTAAATTAATGGTTGATTTTACAAAACGTAGACAAAACAATAAACAGTACCCTATGAAATACCACAATGATTCAAAGACCCTCTATAAAATACTGGAATGACTCTGTGTTTTTCGCTGGCATTTAAAAAAGTCATCTTTTTGAAAGTCTCTTCATTTGCTATTTTCTCAATCAATTGATCACTTTTTTCCAAAGAGAATGGTTGTAGCATCTTAAACATAATTAATGACATAAACATATTACAAAGAACTATAATAATGTATGTACATCATCTCACGTATCTGTTGTTTGGAGGGTTGCCCAAATGATCATACCTCCACTAATCCCTGCCTCACCATTGTAGAATGGAATGCAATATCCAATTTACCTTCATTTGAATGCAATATCCAATTTACCTTCATTTGTAAGTGTCAAAAAGAAGAACCTCTAAAAAAATTTCTGTGTTCAACACAGGCATCTGCTAAACCATTTTGCTGGTAATTTTAAAGCCCTGGACTACTCAGAATGATTCTATTTTTATGCTTATTGTTGAGAGCATCAGGTATCAACAGGAAAGCAAATCCTACTGAGGGGAATCAGATAATACAGACAATGGATTGTGGGCCACTGCCGCAAAGCTTCTGGTTGAGTTTACAGAGAGCTAGGGGTCTCCTCCCAGCATCTGAGTAACTTCTGGTGCTTCCTGGTGCTTCATGGAGCAGAGATCAGAGGCAGAGCGAGGGGCCTGGGTAACCTATCAGCCTCTGGTTTATACAGGGGGCTAACATTCAGTGAAGTAAGACAGAAAGAAAAATGGTTTCTGACTGTGCTGCGGCAGGCCATGCCCTGGGGCTGGAGAGTGTGGACCTGGGCTCCTGCTGGGTTCTGGAGAGGGAGCTCACCTTGTTTATTATCCATTCTAAACCCATGGATAACAGCACTACTATCTAATGCACAGACTTTATCCAGATTTCACTGCATGACTCACTGATGTTCTTTTTTTTCCACCCAGGGTCTAATTTCATAATATGTATTACATTTAGCTGTCATTTCCCTCCCCGCCGCCCGCCCCATCTCCTTTAACCTAGAATAGTCCCTCTATCTTTCTTGTCTTTTATCTCCTTGACAGTATAGACCACTATTTTGTAGACTGTCCCTCAGTTAGGGTTTGTCTGATGTTTCTTAGTCTCTAGATTCAGTTTATGCATTTTTGGCAAGAATACCGTAGAAGTACTGTTGTCTTTCTCAGCACATCATATCAGGAAGCACATAATGTTTATTTGTCACATTAGTGACGGTGTTAACCTTGCACTGGGTTAGGTGTCTGCCGGATTTCTCCAGTATAAAGTTACTATTTTCCCCTCTGTAATTACAATCATCTTTTAGGGAAATGCTTTGAAACTAGGCAAATGTCAACTAGGTGTTTTGAGAGTCAAATGGGGTGCTGATACTTAAACCGGGATAAAAGAGTAAACCAGGATTATTGTGGAAAAACTAAGACATATGGTCACTCTAGTTATGAAGGACTTTTGTGACTTCCTGCTATAACAATCAGGTGGGTCCTAGCCACAGCTTTTGGGACACAATTGGGGTGAGGCCTTTCCTGAGTCTTCCACTGCTCTGACCCCATTTCACCTTGTAGAGACGTCCATTAAAGACTTGTAACACTTGTCTCTCTCTTCTCAGACTGAGAGCCCCTTGAAGGGAAGGACCCCACCATTTCATCTTTATCTCCTAGTACCTTATTTGCAGCTGGTACCAGGGAAGCACTGCCTAAATGTTTGAATTCATACTGGTCTTTTCCAAATCTTGGCTTTCTCAATTTTTGGAAAGAAAGATGATGAACTTTGCTAAGATGTCCTTAAGGATCTATTGTAATGAGATTTTATAAGAGAAAGTGTTTGGTAACCAGGAAAGTACCAGAGGACTCTAAGGCATTGCTGTTTGGAGATAAGAAAGGCCCAGATACCAGTGTGAGGACACCCGAGTCTCTTCTTACACCTGAGTTGTGTAACCCAAACTCAGATGTGAAATCAGCTTGTCTACTCTGTGTTCCTAAGGATTGTTCCTGTGTCTGTCTTGTTTGTATCAGTAGCCTCAGGGCCTTAGCATGGAACCAAGCAGAGATACTCAGTAAGTCTTTTGAAGGAACACCTACATAAGTGTGATCCATCCCCTTTTCCTTCTCTTAGAGTTTGGTCCAAAAGAAAGCTAAGAACTGGTACTCTATCTGATACAGTATTGTGTAAAAAAAAAATGCTCATGAAGAGACTTATAACAAGAGATTCAATTAATAACAAAGGAAACTGCTTACAAAGAAAATTTCACATGTAGATGGTTTCACTGGTAAATTTGAAGAAGAATGAATACTAATTCTTCATAAACTTGTTCAAAAAATAGATGAGAAGGGAACACTTCTCAATTCGTTCTGTGATGCCAGTATTACCCTCATATCACTAACACTCATAGACATCATAAGAAAACTATATTCAATATTTCTTAGGAATATACATTTTAAAATCCTCAACAAAATACTAGTGTACATAATCCAGAAATGTATAAAAAGAATTATACACTATGGCCAAATGGGATTTATATTAGGAGTGCGAGATTGGCAATATATAAAAATCAATCAATGTAATATGCCACATCAAAAGAGTAAAGGGAAGAAAAGCCACATGATCATCTCAACAGACACAGAAAAGGCATTTGACAAAATCCAGTACCCTTTTATAATAGAAATACTCAGCAAACTAGGACCAGAAAAGAACCTCCCAAACCTGATGAAAACAAAACAAATCTACAGCTAACATCATACTTCTTGGTGAGTGACAGAAGGTTTTCTTCCTACAATCAGGAACAAGATAATACTTTCGACTAATTGACAAGCCAGTTAGACAAGTACATGAAAGCATCCAGATAGGAAAGAAAGATGTAAACTATATGTCATCTATTTGTAGATGACATGATCATAATAATCCAAACTATTTTAAAAAGAAAGAACTAAGCTGGACTACTCATATTTTTCTATTTAAAAACTTTTTCTAAAGCCACGTTAATCAGGACAGTGTGGTACTGGTGTAAGGGTAGAATATAGGTTCATGGAATGGAATTGAGAGTCCAGAAAGAAACACATACATTTATGGTCAATTTGCTTCGACATGGTGACAACATCATTCAATGGGGCAAGAAGTCTGTGTAATAAATGGTTCTGGGACAACCTGATAGACACATACAAGTAAATGAAGTTGGCTCCTGCCTCATGTCATATATAAAACAACTCAAAATGAACCAAGGACCTAGATGTAAGAGCTAAAATTCTAAAACTTTTAGAAGGACACTTAGGCTTAATTCATCATGATGTTGGATTAGGCAATGATTTCTTAGATATAACGAAAAGCATAAGCAACAAAAGGAAAAGTACATAAATAAAACTTTTTCAGAATTAAAAATTTTATGCTTCAAGAACATAGTCAAGAAAAGAAAAGAAAGTCCACTGAATGGCAGAAAATACTTGTATATTATGTATCTGACAAGGGACTTATATCTAGACCAGATAAGGAACTCTTACAACTCGATAATAAAGAAACAATCTGATTTAAAAATGAACGAACAGAGATCTGAATATACTTTTCTCTTAGAATATATACAAATAGCCAATAAGCACATGAAAAATGCTTAATATCATTAGCAGGAAAATGCAAATCAAAACCACATTGAGATATTACCTCACACTCTCTAGGAGAGCTATAATCAAAAAGACAGATACCAGGTGTCGGCGAGAATATGGAGAACTTGGAACCTTTGTGCACTATTGGTGGAATGGTATAGCGCTGTGGGAAACCAGTATGGGAGTTCCTCAAAATATCAAATATAAAGTTACCATATGACCCAGCAATTCCACTCCTAGACGCATTAAAGAGAATTAAACACATATGTCCACACAAAAACCTGCACGTGAATGTTCATAGTAGCATTCATTATTCACAAGAGCCAAAAAGTGGAAATAACCCAAATGTATATCAATTGATGAATGTTAGCCCTACAATGGGATATCATGTAGCCATAAAAAGAAATGAAGTCCTGATACATGCTGTGACATGAATAAACCTTAAAAATATTGTGCTAAGTGAAATTAGCCAGATAAAAAAGGCCACTTATTATAGGGTTATATTTATATGAAATGTCCAAAATGGGCAAATCCATAAAGACAAAAAGTAGATATAACTGGTTGCCAGCAGCTGGGGGCTGGGGGTAATGGGGTCTGACTGCTAACTGGTATAGAGTTTCCATATAGGGTGACCAAACTTCTCAGTTTGCTTGGGACAGAGATTTCTCTGGGATATGGAGGGAGTTTCAGTTCTAAAGCTGAGACAGTCTCAGGCAAATCGGGAGGAATTGGTGGTCTTATTACATATCTGTAAACTAATACATTATATTTGGTTGTCTCTAAGGTCCCTTCTACTCACAAATTCTTTGAGACTTTATTTGTGAATAAACAAACAAACAAACAACAATACATGCTCAAAGATAAAAACAAGAAAAGCCTGTTTTTCTTTCCCCATCTAGTAAATGATACTTTCCCCCCTCCTCCCGCCCCACTCCCCACCCACCCCACCCCACAGGCTTGCTGTCCAACTTCTTAGCTTTTCTCAAGGCATCACAGCCAGCAGTAGGGTTCCTTACTTGTGGAAGAAGCTTGCATACCATGTATCTAGAAAGTACCCCCGCTCAGTCTCTAACCCCAAACCAATTAAATCAGAACATCAGGGGGTGGGACCCAGGCCATGAATATTTTTGAAAAAGCTGCCCAGGTGGTTCGAATGTGCAGCCAGGTGTGAGAACCAGTGGCATTGTGATCTGACAGCTGCCCAGCTCTTCTTTCCCTTTACTTCCTCCAGGCTCCACCAGCCCCTCCAGTGACTGGACCAAGGGCTGCTGAGAAATATGAGCTGAGCCAATCAGTCTCTCTCAGGAATTTGAACTAAGGCATCGAGGGGAAGTTTGAGAAAGGCAGGAGAGGCCATGATAGGTCACAGGTGGAGGGTGGGGAGTAGAGGCCTTAGGAAATTGAAAAGGAACAAGGAAAACAGTAGCAGGAAGAGACCCAAGCAGATATGCAGGAGGTCACAGACCAGCTACTGCTGGTCCTGCCCTGCTTTCATTCCAGGGTTTTCCTAATGCTAGCTGGCCTGTTGTGTTTTTATAATAAATAAATAAATAAATGAATAAATAAATAAATAAATAAATGATATATATATATATATATATATATATATATATATATATATATATATTATTGGCAGTAGGATATATTGCATTCTCTAAAGATAGCTACAAGAATGTCTCCATCCCACGTGTCCCCCTCAATGTGACCTGGCCATCAAGATGTGGCATAGAATTCTTCTCCCCTTGAATCTGGCCTGACCATATGCCATGGCCAACAGATTGCAGTGGAGATAGCACTGAGTGACTTCCAAGGCTAAATCAGAAAAGCCATGAAGCTTCCATCCAGTTCCTTTGGGGCCTTCGCTCAGAGAGAGCTGAGCCACTATGTAAGAAATCTGACTACCGTGAGACAGCCATCTGAATAGGTCATGTGTAGGCTCTCCAACTGATAGTCCAAGCTGAATCCGGCCATCCAATCCTTCTCACCGATGTGCCATATCAGATACTCCAGACCCACCTATCCACCAGCTGAAGTACCACTGAGTGACCCCAGAAAACACCATGAGGGGCAGAAGAATCGTTCAGCCTGAGCCCTGCCCACACTCTTGATCTGCAGAATCCATGAGATATAATAAAATGATTGTCGCATAACTGTTTGTTATACAGCAGTAGTAAGGAGAACGGGTAGTCTAAAAAAAAATCTATATTTCTATCATCCAAAGAACCTGATGAGCACATCCAATTCTATCCCTCCGGATCTGTCCGCATTCCTAACTCACAATAGGTTTAGTTTTCACCGGGCTCCCAACCACCAACCTCTCACTGTATTGTTTTCTATAGCAGTTGCACCATTTTATATTCTCACCAGCAATGTACAAGGATTTCAATTCATCCAGTTCGTCCACGTCCTCACTAACACTTCGCACTTTTTGTTGTTTAAAAGTCATCTTGATGAATGGAAAGTGTTATCTCATTGTGGTTTTGATTTGCATTTCTCTAATGATGGGTGATATTGAGCATCACTAATTTAATATGCTTATTGACCATTTGTATATCTTCTTGTATATCCACTTGCATGTCTTTGGCCATATTTTAAGTTCTTTGGCCAGTTTTTAATCGAATTGTTTGTTTTTTGATGTTTTTGAGTTGTAGGAGTTCTTTGTAAATTCTGTATATTGATGACCCTTTAATAAATATATAATTTTCTAATATTTTCTCCCAGGCTGGGGGTTGCCTATGAACCATATTAAAAAAGTCAAGAAAGACTTTTAAAGCACGGTACCACAACAGAAATTATAAAGGAAATAATCGATGGATTTGACTACACAAAAATATAAGTGTTGGCTATGATAAAAAAAAAATACCATAAAACAAATCAAAAGTCAAATGACACAAGGAAAAATACTTTTTTTTTGCCATATACAGCAATAGGTTTTAACATAGAACATGTAAAATCCAATAAGCAAAATATAAACCCCAATAAAATTAAACAGGGCAAAGACACAAACATGTAGTTACAAAGGAAGAAATACACAGTCCTTTCTACACGTGGTAGCAAAACTGACATCTTGCCTCCATTAAGTCCTATAGTTAGGGGACAGTAAACACTTTCAACCCTGACTAATTCCAGCTCTCCAAATAAATGAACTCCTGAGCGTTGCCTGTAAGTTGCTGACTCTGTGATGTAATTGCCCCTGACTTCTGCAATGCTGCTGTCTGTAGACTGGCCACAGCTTTTGCAGAATTGATAACCCTGTAAGAAAATTGTTGGTTTTCAGTAATGAACACACCAATTGTGAGTTCAGCCACCTTGGTGACTTTTCAGTGTTTAGCTTTAATGGCCTGTTGCATTTTTTTATTTGATGAGCAGGTCCTTCTGAGTCTTGTATTTCTTGCAACTAAATTTATTTCCTTTTTTAAATGCTATTATTTCTAAGTTCTCAGTTCATTGGTAATTGATGAAATGCAAATTAAAATATCGAGATACTATTTTTACCTATTAAATAGGCAAAGTTGTATTTTTCCAAGATATTTCTCAATGCCAGCTGAATAGGCAGTGAGTTGGGCCCACCTACATGACTAGCAGGCAATTTTTATTTATTGACAGTTTTTAAAATACACCCTTCAAATCCTATAATTTTAGTACCTGCAATTCAATCAATGGTTATAATTAGATCATATATCCTAAAATTAAAAAACAAACACTAAAATACCATTAACTTACAAATAAATACATTTCTAAGAATATTTAATACTATGGGAAAATGCTCTTGATTTGACATTAAATGAAAAAAGTGGAACAATAAAAATGAAAAAATGTTGACAATAAAACCATATATATCGAATTTTTAAAAACTGAGAGGGAAAAGAAGCATTTTAATTATCATCCTTTCCCTTTAAGGAGAATTTTAGATCATATTGTTCTGTTGCCATTTAATAACAGAGAACACTAAAACTTAATAAGTTCGATGAATTTAGAATTATATGTATGTTCTGTATTAAAGTCAGTTAAAGTGGGTGGTGAGAAATGAAGAAAAGAAGCAAGAGGGGTAAAGAAAGAGAGATGGCATAGTGTAGGGGAGGCAGGAGGAGAGACAGGCAGGTAGGCGGAAGACCTAGAAACTTGGGCAGAGTAATCAATCACATGAAGTCAATCCATGGGGCACTGTTTTGTGATCTCTCTCTCTGTCTCTCTCTCTGTCTCTGTCTCTGTCTCTCTGTTTCTCTCTGTCTCTCTGTCTCTCTCTCTGTCCCTTTGTCTGTCTGTCTGTCTGTCTCTCTCTCTCTCTTGGTTCTGTAATAGAAACCGACAACAACAACAAAAAAACCTCAGCTCTGAGCCGACAAGCACACAGACTCTTGTGCAGATACAACAAGTATTCAGGTGAAAAAAATGATGTTCACATGAATTTTAGTCAGTGAGCACGGGCAGGAGAATGTAGGCTGGCATTTGCAAAGGATGTCAGAGATGTCTCAGAAGTTGTAGTGAATTGTTCTGGAGGGAAAACAAAATCTCACTGCAAAAAGTCTCGGCTCGCTTCTGTGGAAATCACCGATGAACATCGTGCATGTGTCCCACCTCCAGGGGGGCAGGGACATCAGGCTCAGGTGACTGAATTATTTATTGAGGTTCTAATTTATAAGAATAAAACCAATTTTAAAAAATTAAATGGGCAGTGTAGGGGAGTAGGCAAGGACTGGCTGAAAGAAAAGAACAGGCTGTTATTTACGAAGGGCCCACACACACACATGCACGCAAGCACACAAACACACAGGTGCAGGCCTGTAATGGGATCAGAGAGGCAGTGTACCAGCAAATTAAGCAAAAGTCTTTAACGAAGATCAAAAACAGGAGTAATTGCCAGCGGCAGGCTTCAGGTTCTATACTGCTAAGCAAGCTTTGTTGGCTTCTATTGATACAGAACTGGCCCCTTAGAAAGAAAGAGCTTTGAAATGCTGGGTCAGATGAAGCCTGTCCTCTCTCGAACTGAGATTCATACTTTGAATTAGCCAGGTTGGAGCACTTTTTACTGGATTAAAACCCTCCAAGGAGTTTAGCAGTAGGGAAATGTCCCGAAGTTGAAATTAGGACAGTGTTACAAACACAGGAGATTTAGCACTTGGTAGCTGGAAAATAAAGCAGGGTTCTTTGGCCCAGTATGAGAGAAACAGATCAAGTTAACAGCTTAGCAATTCAGCTACCCATGGAGAGAACCCAAGAAGCTACTCGACACCTGTAAGCACCCTGCTTGGTGTGGATTTCAGGAACCCCAGGACCTTTGATTCTTGTGATTCGTGTATGGCCATTCCTTTCGATAAGTCAAGATGGCATAAGCTCTGAGGTGGCTGGAAGTAATGTAGACAGAAAGTTCAGAGGAGGACTTTGCACATGTATCTGTGGATAATGGTAGGATAATGGTAGGATGCACATAACAAAATATCTTCTTTCCCCTTCCTGTCTGTTTCCTTTAATTCCAAAGAGTGGACTTGGCCACAGTGCTGGGGCATTGCTGTGACACCGAGACAGATGTAGGGCAGGATTATAAATGACAAAGAGACGTAGACAAAAACCCCCCAGTGAAGTGGTTAATACCTTTTATGGATAAGAAAGTTAGAGGCCGTACAGCCCACCTGATCTGTGAGATGGTCACTGTAGGTATTGCCACGAGGTTCCAATGGCATAAACAAACATTAGGAAGCCAATGCACAGAAGGAAATCCTTGGAGAGATGAGAAGGGAGGAAAATAGATTCGACAGCTTGTTGCTGCCACAGCTTCCTTAACGAAGATAAGATCAGGACTGGGTTTATTTAAAAAGAGACAAACCCTGGTGTCTACCCAAGATGTTTGTTCATACTGTATTTAATCTGTTGGCAGGAGCAAGGAAGAAGTCATATTTGGTAAACACTACTTAAAGTAATAGCTATTCCTGGCAGAGCAAGTTTGTAAACTGGATACTGAAAATGAACCATGAAAAATTAGCACAGCCTTGGTAGCATGTCCTTTGTAGGGCTTCCAGCTGTGTTTTCTTAGAAACACAGAGCATGTTTGTCCCCAGAGCTTTGAACACCCCCTTAAAGAGGGAGGTCAGAAAGCAGAAGGTGTAACTGGTCGTCACACTCCAGTTCCTTAGAAAAGGGACACACGGAGCCTTCTTGAAAAGCTGTTCAGTCAGTTTTGCTAAACTGAATTGCAAACTCTGCTTACAACCTGTAGAATAAATATTCCTAAATTAAAGTGATTTACATGAAAATGTTAGTTGGCCACGCAGTGGAATCACCTGGGGAGTCTGGGACCCACTCTAGACTAGTGAAATCAGAATCTCTGAGAAGAAGGCAGGTTATTGGCATTGTTTCAAAAGCCTTCCACATGGTTTAGGTACAGACGCAGGGTAAGAAACAATGGTACAGAGCAGTGCTGTTCAAATTTAACGCACATACGAATCACCTGGGGATCTCCTTCAACTTCAGAGTTTAATTCAGGTGGGTCTGGGAAGGGCTGGAGGGCCTGCATTTCTAAAGAGCTTCAGGGGATGCTGACGTTGTTGATCCTGGGGCTACACTGAGGATAACAAGGGTCTCCAGGGCTGGCTCTTTCATTACAAACATTGGAACTAAGGATTCTCACCAACAAAATGCAATTCAAAGCCAGTGATAAATCTTGTCATCATTTTGGTTAAAAAACAAAATTTTCTCATGTGTGAGAGGAGAACAGGAGTAAGCAATCACAACAGATGAGCAGAAATCAGAAAAACAATTTTCAATTTTAGTTACTTTTTTAGTAAACATTACTTCAACAACATGTGATCTATCTTTACAATGGAGTATTATTCAGCCACAAAAAAGGAATAAAGTTCTGATGCATACTACAACATGGATAAACCTTGAAAGTAAAAGAAATCAGTCACAAAAGACCACATATCATATAATGCCATTTATATGAAATATCCAGAATAGGCATATTTATGGAGACAGAAAGTAGATTTTTGGTTGCATAAGGGGGAGGGAGTAGTAAAGAAGTGATAGCTAATGGGTATAGGGATTCTTTTTTGAAGTCATGAAATGTTCTAAAATTGACTATACTAAAAACCCCTTGAATTGTACACTTTAAGTAGGTGAATTAGGTCTTTGCCATGCATATAAGCAACCAAATATATTAAAGACTATATAATATACAACATGCATTATATTTTTATATATACTGTCTTCATATATGATATAGATATATATTATGTATAGAATATATAATGTAAAATATAAAGATTATATTAAGACTTGTAGGAGCAATTCAATTTTTTTTTTTTTAAAGGCAAACAACCCACCAGGAAAATAGAGGATGTACACAGACAATTCCTGACAGAGGAAGCCGGAAGGGCCGATGCACACATGGGAAAGAGGCTAACCCTCTTTGGAAATTAGGGAATAAACATTACAATTTCAAACAGATACCATTTTTGACCCATCAGATTGGCAAAAAGCTACAAAAATTAGTATGATGACACTAGGTAATGGTAAATATGGAGAAATGAGAATTCTCATATATCACTGGTGGGAGAGTAGATTGGTCCAAAATCTTTG
Organism: Macroglossus sobrinus; assembly: GCA_004027375.1. Taxonomy (NCBI): domain Eukaryota; kingdom Metazoa; phylum Chordata; class Mammalia; order Chiroptera; family Pteropodidae; genus Macroglossus; species Macroglossus sobrinus. The sequence continues at coordinate 76,305 of PVKZ01004257.1, read as the reverse complement.
GAAAGTAATTTAGCAATATTTTAATATGCAAAGTGTGAATATTCCATGACTTGCTAGTATATATATGTGAGGAAGTCTCACCCATGTATAAAGGAGGCACGCACAGGAATATTTTTGCATAGGAATATATTCCCGTTATTTTCTGTATTAGTAAAAAACTTCAACCTATATGCCATCAATAGGGAAATGGATAACTATATTGGGATTTATTCATAACATGGAAAATTAGACAGCAGTTAAAAATAAATGAATTTGAGCTACTATATGTACTAAAAATATCTGAAATATGATTCATGTTATCTCCTAGAAATGAGGCTAAAGGGAGCAAAGGTTCCGAAGAAAGTCAAGTTGATAAATATATATATTGCTTGCACCTGTCATGTCATCACTTCTGTCACATTGCATTGACAAAGCATGTAACAAGGCCAAGCCTTGATCCAGGGGGCTGGGAAATAGACTGTGTGTGAAGTCTCATGGCTGAGGATATGCATTTGGGCCATGGTGAAGAATTGGGCCATGACAGAAATCTCCACATCACCATGTCTTTGTACCATCTCATCAATATTATTGCTTCAGGAACCAACCGGAACAGAGCACCCCCTAAATGTCAGTTCTGGGCTGAACACTGCAGACATACTGAGGTATCAGCAGAACCATCTGGCTCAGGGAAATAGTCTCGTCGAGAAGACAGGACATATTCACACAAAAATCAGTAACATTCAACTTGAAGAGAGAACTGGCCCATGAAAGAAAGGTAGGGCTTGGTGGCTAGTGGAGTAAAGGACACTCTAGGAGGGAGAGGTGGCTTAAAGAAAGATTGGCGGTAGCCATGCCTCAGTGCCTTTGTGAAATGGGGCTAATGCCACCTGCCTTGAAAAGAAGCATTACGGGAAAGTACCTGGCACACAGTCGCCTCTTTGAACGTGTTAACAGAATCTAGAAATTTAGCTCTGACCCAGACCTCCCTCCATATGCCACTCAGCCTCTCAGCTCCTGCGGCATTGTTCTTTTGTCCCTTACTAGGCTCTCTGCCATGGCAGGGCCTCATCACGTGCTGTTCCCCTTACTTGGAACACTTCTCCATCTCCTATTTTGTTCCACTGCATCCTGATATATGTTTCACTGGTCACTTCCTCAGGAAATCCCTCCCTGGCTTCCCAGGCTAGGTCAACGCCATAGTTACAGACTCAGCTCAGCACAGTCTCTGCTCTCAATAAATAGTTGTTGAATCAATGATGTTGGTTGCATTGCCCTTGTGCAGTGCCGCCCTCATGTGATTCCTCTGGGCATTGCAACAATTTATTTTAAACTGACGCTCAACGGCTTCCATGCTTTTGTGAAGGAAGAATCAAATGAGATGGGGTGCTATAGATGTGTGAAAAGGTGCTCATCGTCACTAATCATAAGCGGAAATGCAAATCAAAACCACACCTATTAGAATGGCTGTTATCAAAAACACAATAGATAAGAAGTGTTGGCAAGGATGTTGGCAAGGAGAAAAGAGAATCCATGTATTGTTGGTGGGAATGTAAAGTGGGACAGTTGTTATGAAACAACAGCATGGATTTTCCTTAAAAAAATAAAAATAGAGCTACCGTCGGATCCAGCAATTCCACTTCTGCGTATAGAGCCAGAGGAAACGGAACTGGCATCTTGAAGCGGTGTTTGCACTTCCTCGTTCTCTGCAGCATTATCCACAGTAGCCAAGAAATGGGAACGACCTCAGGGTGTGTCAGTGGATGAATGGATAAATAACGTGGTACATAGACATAATAGACTATTATTTGGACACACACACAAAAAAAGGAAATATTGCTATTGGCGACAACATGGATGAATCTGAAGCACTTTATGCCAAGTAAAATAAGCCAGAGAAAGACAAATACTGTACAATCTCACTGATATGTGGAATCTAAGCAAGTCGAACTCATAGAAGCAGAGAGGAGAAAGGTGGTTGCCAGGGGCTAGGGGTGGGAAAAATGGAAAGATGTTGGTCAAAGGGCACAGACTCTCAGTTTTAAGAATAAGTCTGGGAACCTAATGCACCGCCTGGTGACTCTAGTTAATGATACTGTATTTTATACTTGAAATTTGCTAAGAGAATAGACCTTAAGGGTTCTTACCACCACCACCACCACCACCACCACCACCACCACCAAAAAGTAAATGTAAGTGTTGAATATGTTAATTAGATTGATTGTGGTAATCATTTCACAGTGTGTGTGTGTGTGTGTGTATATATATATATATATATATATATATATATATATATATATATATAATCATCACTATTATATCTTAAATATTTATAAGTTTTTGTTTGTCAATTATGCCTCAATAAAGCTGGTGTGGGGGAAGAAAGAAAACACAAGAACAGGCCCTTAAATAAGTAAATCCCGAGGAATGGGTGCAAGGTTTATAAATTCCCCCCCAAAACAAAATGTGAACTTCTGCCTGGGCCCCGCCTGGGACACTGCCGAGGGACCTTGGCTGTCAGGGGGGCCCTCCCCTGCTCTGCTGCCTTGCAGATTCCTCCCTCACTCTACTCTGACTTCATCGCTGCCTCGCCCAGACCACACCTCGGCTCCTCGTTCCCTTCTGGCCCACTGCACCAGAATGTTCTCCTGTCGTCTGGACGTCTCCCTCTGAAGGCCCCAAGTGATTCAAACCAAATATGGGTGTCTTTTTCTCCCTGGGTACTTTCCATCTTGGAAGTTCTCTAATGTGTTCAGGGAGCTGTGAAAAGCAAATGACCTGCTTTCCAACTTCTCAACAAACCTGACACTATTTAGAAACAAGAAAAATTGAAGCCTTGAGAGGTTAGGTAATTTGCCTAGAATCACAGAGTTTCAATATTGGAAGCCCCTTGATTCAAAAGTCCCAAAACTAGGTGTAGACTCATTTTAAGGGGCCTGGAACTTTTACAAATCGAGGGCAGAGAACTCTAAGAATAAAAAAATGAATTAAAAAAAACAAAGATAGGTACAGGGAATTAGAAGCAACTTGTACAAGTAAGGGACTTTTTAAAAAATTTTCACGTTAAGTGTCTTGAAACTTAAATTTCCTTAGCTTCATGATCAAATGGCCCCTAAATGAAAACTATGCCACATCCAAAGATAACGGTCAGGCAAACCAGAGGGAAGATTAGGATGCGAAGAGGTTTGTTGTTTTTTTTTTTCGATTTCTACTACCCTCCTTGCTGAAACCTCTTTAGAGAATAAAGATCCACTTTTTAGAATTATTTCCCAGGTATGTTCCTAGAGTATTACTTGCAAGCAAAAAGCAGGAAGCAGGTGTTCTTGTTTTTGTCAGAGTGTCAGTGTCAGAATGAGAAGACAGGAATTTAACAAAGAAAGACCTAAGTGGGTGCCCGACATCAAGGAAGGGAAAGAGATCCAAAAGCAACAAAATCTAATCAGATGTCTAAGTGGATAGAGGGCAGAGAGAAAGTAAAACCGCTGTATAACATAACGTGTGGTTGTTTTTGAGTTTCAAAGTCAAAATGAAACCTAGACACTTAACAACTGCCAAACATAAACTCAGCTTAGTTTGCTAGAAATGTGTGGCTTTCTAAAAACTTGACCAAAAGTCACAGAAACAATGATGCTATTTTTTTTTAAGGCTGCCAAGTAGCAAAGGAAAAGTCATTCCCAGACAATGACCTCTAGTGGGCAGGAGGGTCATAGTTCACCAGGACCTCAAATTTCCTCAGACAAGCATCTTACCTCATGTCAGCTTGTTTCTTATGAGCCTCCTGGGGTTTTGCTTAAATTTGTGTTTTAAAAAATTATTAGTTGTTTCCACATTCCTTGTAAACAGCTCACTTACATGACCCATTTTGTGCCTATATAAACTTTCAGCACCACCAACTACTGTGACTGTTAGTAAGACGGCTGCTTTAACAAAATTATAGTTTCGAATAACAAAATTTTACTGTTTACAATTAAACTGGTAGGAAAGACTTCTAAATTCTTGATAAATACATTTCTTGGACTTATTGGTTCAATTTAGGTCCCTGATTATTATAAAGGAGCCCCTAATAGAGGTTATAGAAGTAATTAAGGAAGGAAAGTGAGGCCAGAAGCATAAATCGAAGCCATCCTTCTGAAGGTCAATTTTGTAGTGCCTGTTAAAATTACAAAACACACATAACCGGCGAGGCAGTAATTCCGTTTCTAGAATTTTATCCTTTATATTTACATACATAAGTGAGCAGAGATACACATGCAATTTTTAATAATGTTCACTGCAGCAATTGTAATAAGAGAAACACAGAAAACAATCTGAGAAAACAACCTATTGCATCTGATAGGAATTCCAGAAGAGAAGAGGGAGACACAATTTTTGAAAAAATAAAGGCTGAAATGTGTCCAGAATTAATTGTATGCAATCGACTTTATATTATTTTCCATAATATATTTCCGTTAAAACTTTACCAGATAGTTCTTATAACTTTTTATGAGTGTGTATAAACTTAGTCTCTGGTGAATTTTTTTATTAACGAAATAAGTTGCATGAGGAATCTATACACATAATTTTCTGCTAATTTACTGAAGGCATGACTGATTCAAGTTACTGAAATAAGCCATGTTACTTTGGTATGGATGTAGTATTGTAGCAAGACTTGGGTTCCAGCCCTGGCTCCACCATTTTAGTATCCATTTAATCACTTGGTCAAGTCAGCTAACTCTTCTTTGAATTTCATTTTTCTCACTGGTAACTGGGAATAATACCTATTTAGTCTAGCTAGCTCATAGGAATATTGTAAAGGTCAGTGAAAAGCAGGAAATCTTATCAACATATTTAGAAGAGAAAAACCATGTAATAGCTGCTTGTGGCAGAGACAATGCTATCTGTTCACTGAATTATTTACATTTTTTTTTCTGAGGTACACAGTGAAACTACATTTCCCAGCCTCCCCAGCAGTTAGACGATTGAGTTTTGGCCAATGACATACAAAAGAAAAAACACTTCCAGGAGTTCTGTTCTTTTTGATTCTTCACTCTTCTCCTGTATGTTGATTGGATACCAATTTCCAGGATGACCTGGAAGTCACATATTGGAGATGGTAGAACTTCTTTAAGCTTGGATCTCTACATGACTCTGTAGAGAATGTGCCTGCGCCTCCCACGTGGTCCACACTGGACTATGGTACAAAAATTACTAAAGTGTTGTTGCAGCAGCAAGCAAAACATACCTGAAGACACTGCTAAAAAGATGGTTGAGGAGTTAAGAGGTGGAACTTGCAGGAATATCAAGAGATCTGGGAGAATTTATTTACCCATTGGCCACTACAGCATTTTATCTGTTTTGCCAAGATAATGTCTGGACATAGGAAGCTGTGTTGGAATGTGGGTGGGTACACCTGTGGGTACTGTGTGTTCTCCTCTCCAGGACTAATTGGCAATTCCAGACTTTTGTATATAATTGTCCCTCCTTCTCCAGAATTAATGCAATGTCCAGGATTGTGCTTTTTAAACAGCAGAAAGTCATTAAGCTGTCTTCGACATGTCAAAAGCTTTTAATTAGAAATATAATTAGATTTTAGGTAAGTCCACATGCTAGCTGTCATTGCTGAAAACCTTGTCTAGCTGAAGTTAAGAGGAATGGCTTTTTAGCTTCTCCTCAAAAACTAGGACGTGAAATATCTCTAAATTTTACACCATGTGAGTGAAGTAGAGCCATTGGAAAAATACCTTATCATTAAACTTTACACAGCCTGTAATTTGTCAAGCTGGTTGACCACTTGACAACTATTATAAAAAAGACAAGACATAACAAGTGTCAGCAAGGATGTGGAGAAAAAGGCTCTTGTGCACTCTTGCTGGGAATGTAAAGTAGCACAGCTACTATGAAAAACAGCATGTAACCACCCCCCACCACACACACACACATTAAAAACAGAACTACTATACGATCTAGCAATTCCACTCTGGGTACCAGGCCAAAGGAAATGAAATCAGTCTCTAGAAGAGGTATCTACATCCCCACGTTCATGCAACACTATCCACAATAGAAAAGATATGAAAAGAAACTGTCAATGAATAAATATGGTTTATATTCGTTTCTAGATGTCCTAATAGGTTTATTTTCAAGTCTGCTTTATTTTTCTCTAATTTGTTCTTAACATGTGAATCCTTCCTTTATGTCTTTAGTTTTAAAATTACCTCTCAAAGCATCTATCATATTGCACAATTTATTGTTTGAAACCCGGGGCATCCAATTCTTTTGTTTTAAAAATTCTATTGACTTTCAATCATGATTTTGTCATTATTTTATATATTTTGTAAATATTTTGTGCAGCCTGGATCCAGTGTGGATTTTTGCAGTGTTTTGTGTTGTTTCTGCCAGTTGTCTACTGCTATTACCGGCCCAAGTTCCCATTTTTTTATGCTTTTAACTTCTGGCTTCCTGGATATAAAAATTCAAACTCTAAACCTGTTTGTGGTGCCGGACTCATGATAACAAATTTTCAGAAGAGACATTTTTCTTTACCTGGAACCCAACTTCTTTGTGTTGATACATGGGTTTCCCTAGTCCATTATTTTCCTAACACTATAGCCCTTAGAGGGCTCTAGTTCCAGCATAATCCTTATCACCAAAACCCTTAGATAGTGGAGAGAATACCCACTCCCTCCCTGCCAGCTACAGAGCCACTACGTGGCCTTACTGCGTTGGCTGTCATCCCCTTATATGCTTCAGACTCCTGGAGAGTTCTCTCACATTTTTATGAGAACTCCCCTGCGAAGAAAAGAACACTGGTTATATTTTCCTAACTTTTCTCAGTGTTTAAAGTGGGGACAGGGTTTTAAAGGACATTAGTCCACTGGTTGGCTGAAATTGGAAGGCCTCCATCCTACAATTATATTACATAATAATATCAGCAAGTGATGGGAAGGAACACTTGGAAACAGATGTACTTGAAGACTGGAATTAAAAATTGCCTTTTTATTGTTAATGCAGCACAATTCAGGGGGGAAAAAAAGAGCTGACCTAAATAATAAAACCATTAACTGATATTGAAAAAAGACCAGTAGCACAGGTTTGGAGGGGGTTTAAATGTTTATTAAACCAGGCTTTAAAATTATATCCACCTATAGTCTGTAAACAAATACAGTGTCCATGTAAGTAAAAGGCTCTTAGATTAGAACTAATGGAAAACCCGAAGATCCCTTTCTACCCTGGCACCTCACCACTCCGTTGGCTGATGCCTTGGGGTCATGTCATAGTTAAAGGATTAAAGGAAAAACCAGAAGGAATTTAGTCCAACTCCATCTGCTAGGATGGATTTCAAGACAGATATTTGTTCCACATTATATCAAGGCAACAGGGTAGTTTTACATTCACAGATTGGCTGAAATAGTACAAATTAAGCTTCTCTTCAGGATGTCTCTCTCCTCATTATCATAATTAGTAAGAAATGTAAATTAAAATAGATGATAGACCACAGGTGGTTATAAAAATAGATAACTCAGAAATAAATATCTAGTTAGCAGAGCACATACATATAAAATTTGCCTTTTTCCATAATATGCAGAATATCATAAGTATTTTCAAGAGGTACAGTCAGCAGACTTTAGAATGGTAAGAGCATTTGTAAAGAAAAACACGCAAGCACAAAACCCGGAGCAGGAAGCTGAATGCAGGTGAAGATATACAAAAGACAGGATCCTAATTCCTCACATCTTATTATCCTAGTTCATGGACACCACAGTTAGCTTACTATCCTTTATGTTATCTTAAAAAGTAACTTTGTTACCTATGTACAATTTCGAAAAAGATTAATCATGAGACAAGCAAAAATTGATTAACTTCATAGTGGCACTAAAATCAAGGGAACTTGTTAACATTTTGTGTGCTTTCACATACTTCTGTGGATAGGACTTTATAATGCTTCCAAAATGTTTTGGATAGTTTTAAAAATTCTCACAAAAATCTACTCTGCAAGCATTTCAGATATAGAGGGGGAAAAGTCCCACGCTGGAAAATAAAAAGGTAAAAATTCACAAAGTGACTGAAAATCCATGAATATGCAAGTGACATTCACATATTCCCTTAACACTTTATCAAGTGCTATGTAAGGTCATTGTAATGCTATCCTGAAACCAATCTCATTTAAGAAGATACAGTAATTCCCATTCTAATTCTAGAATTAAAAGCACTTATTCCACATAATGTGCGTTTCAGCGAGGTTAACATCTACTTGGTTGTACTTGTCAGTGTCACCTTAAAGCTTCATCTGAGCCTCATGGCAGACCTGAACTACAAAAGTTCAGAACTAATACTACCACAGGTAGTTAGTTATTTGTCCTAATTTCTTACAGGGAATAAAGGGTATAAGCTGTCCTAAGGTCACCTCAGCCTAGAACAGGGTCCCCTGGAAACTTTGTCAAGTATCCTTGCCAAAAAAATCTCCATAATCTAACGTGTCTGGGACTTGCTAAGTTAAACAAACCAGTTCCACTGACATACGAAAATAGATTCTACACCTTCAAGAGCGGGTATACAGACACGGCTTTCCCCAAACTCACGTGACCTTGCCAGAGAACACCCGGAACCACCACTGGATCCCAGGATACTGGTTTTCTATGGAACACTGTTTGAGAAATGCCAATCTAAAGTAAAATTTCTAAAGTAGTGGTTCTAAAATTGTAGTGAGCATCAGAAAGACGTGGGAGGTGTGTTAGGGCAGAGATACCATATCGCACTTCAGAGGTGTGCAGTGGGACCTGGCAACCTGAATACCTAAGAGATGCCAAGTAAAGCTGACGGAAGGAGGACCACACTGAGTGGTAACTGTCTAGATGACACCCCACACAAATATCAACTACACTAAGCCCTCCTAAGCCCCCAAAGAAGGCTGCATATGTTATTTGCCACAACCACTCGCTGGAGGTCAAATCCACCAAGTGACATCTGAGAAGGTCCTGGGGCACTTTGGTGGGGTGGAGGAGCACTAGACACCTCCTCACCAGGTGACCAGGCACAGTAATTGCATCTTAAAAGAACAGTAGCAGCCCCCCTCTCAGAGCATCTGCACAGCTTAAAGGAAATGTTTGCATGAAACTGCGACCTAACAAAAAGCATCCTACAAGTGTGGGTGATCAGAAGAATGTGTCAGCCACAGCAGGAAGATCCCAGATGAGTTTTCTGTCTTCTGCCACTGCTGAGCACATTCTGGAGGCTAATGAAGGGGAGGAGGCTAAAATGCAGAAAACTGCACTGTTAGGAAATTAAAATTATTTACCTAATAAAAAATATCTAATTGGTAAAAAAAAGATCAACTCCCAATTAAAGTAGTTAATTATGCTGGCTTTGAGATAGTGTTTATAAGTTAAAGTTACAGTATGTTGATCTTTGAACACACTCACTCTTCCATTCTACCATGTTATTAAAGCTGGTTAAATTTTAACATCAAGAGAATGAGAAAAAGAAAGTCCTTCATTCAAATACATGTGAATTAGATCTAAAACATTTAGCTGAGATAGTTCTGATCTTATAAATTACCATGGTGGGAAATTTTCAAAAGTGATTTTAAAAAAGGACCTTTAATTTTGGTTCATAGAATCATCCACAGAATGAGAAATGAACACACACTCACACGTTCACACATGTGCGTCTAGCTGTTGCCAGTACATCTTCGTGCAATTTCAAAAAAGAACCTGCAAAAATTCATACACATCCATGATGGGATTACAGTCAAGCAAACATCTTCTTGCCAAGTCCCAGTTTCCATTTGCACCCAAAAGACTGAATGGAAAGGCAGAACTCTGCTCGACATGTTGCATGATCCACTTTATATATGCTCTGGATGGCTCTGGAGACAAGACAGCATCTCTTGAACGGGTCTGCCTTCATAGCAGATCTGATATACTGCAGTAAACAATGGAAACCTAATTGGGGGGAAAGGTGAAAAGACATGTTATCTGGTTTACCTCATAGAACAAATCAGTTTTTCCCTCCTAACAGATTGCAGGTTAGTGTGCTACCTGTGACCATGTCCAACATCCTTTTATTATTGGTCTGCAGAGAGTCTCTGCACTGTTGGCCATAAGATCTTGGGACCACCCAAACCATCCTTTGCCTAACTGGAGTGTACTGGCCACAAACAAGTCACATGGTAATCCTTACAGGGTCATCTGTGTCATTCACATTTGGCTCAGGCTTGTGGCCAAATCTGGAATGAGTCCAAGTTTCTGTTGCTATTTTAAAAGATTGGAGAATAAATTTTAAATTGCAAGGAGGTATTGCTCTCCCTTCTCCAGGCAGAATCATCCAAGGAGGAAGATGAGGCAGCCCACACATCACCATAAATAATTCAGCCTGGAATGCTCCTGCAATAATCAACATGGGGACCTACAATTAACCGAGCACTGATCCCATGTTGGAAGCAGGATTTATTTCGTCTTTTCTTCCAAGATGTGAATGCATATATATATATGAAAGTTTGAAATGGATCAGGGTTTGAAGGTGTGGGCTAATAATCCACTGTTAAGAAAAGATAACATTATCTCAGGATACTGCTGGCTCAGCAAATATTATGGCAGATATCACTAAGGAAATAAAGTTAATTTCAATTAGGCTTACACACACACACACACACACACACACACACACACACACACACACACACCTCAAAATGAGCTTCACAGTCTTACAGGCCACTCTAAAAACTATCTAGTTAGAAGCCTGTAATGATAGCTTAGTTCATATGTCTTTATGATAGTCTATCATTATGAATTTTTTAGGGTTCACAGTGTTTTGTTATTTTTTGGAGCCAGACAGACTGAGACTTAAGGAAATCTGCTCCACAGCTTATTCATTCTGGCCAAGACTCACAACCCCTCTCACCTGGTTTGTTCATCTGTAAAATGGGCTAGACACTCAGGTCTGTTGTATTAAATGACTTACATATAAAGTGTACAATGCAACACTTGGTGCATGGTGGGTGTGCAATAAATGGCATCTTACAAAACACAGCCACAAGATAGCCACTGGGGTCTAGTCTGTAAGCTCCAAGAGGACAGGGCCAAATCTGTTTTGTTCACCTCTGCATCCTCAGGACCTGATACATTGCACAGCAAGGGGCAGGTACTCGGTATTTGTTGAATGACTTCTTGTAAATGCGTGTTAGCGCCTGGAGATTTCAGCCCCTTTCATGGCTTAGTTTTCTATGATGAGAATAATTTATATGTCCCCAAAGCAGGGTGGCAGGTGATGAATGGCCACCCAAAGCCATTCCCAACCCCCTTGCTTCCATACTGAGGTCAGAAATAGTCTACTGTTTTCTTTCTCAGCTTTTCTTTTACCTAGAATTAGCCAAGTAAGCAAGTTGTATCCAGCAAGACATATGTATCTGCTGAGGGTTTCAGCAGTTATTTCTCTCCTTGACAAACACTGGAGGGAAAATATGCTACCCCAGACTGCTCTTGCAGCTTAGTTCAATTGTGTGAGTATGTGATGCTCGGTGCTCCTGCAGCCACCTTGAGGCTTTTAAGAAAAGCCAATAGTATCACTGAGATTCTAATTGAGAGGCACAGAGCCAAAATGTTCAACTCCGGACTCCTTGCTATGTGAGAAAAAAACACCCTATTGTTCAAGGCATTTTTAACTGAGTATTGCTCTTGCAATCAAAAGTACTCCCAACTCTCACAACTACCATTTCCAAAATGTATTCTGTAGGTGAGATGTTATCGAGGGATATGAAGTGTGGGGGAGAAGGGGGCTCTCTAACTCTGGAGCCCAAACTCATCGCCAGCTACAATGCTCATCTAAATGCTATTTTCTATAATATAAAATGCTACAAGGCCAATTAGATCAGTTTGGAGAACTCACTAAATAAGGTTAGAGGTGAAAGGAGGACAAAAGACAATTATTTCATTTAAAAAATACTGACATAAACCAATCAATCAGCATTCTCACTAATGGAAACTAAAGACTTATGATATGTCAGCCTTCAGCTAAGTGCAGGATGTGTAGTATTCTAAATAAGGTCTCAGCCCTCAAAGAGCTTACAACAGTGTTATGGACTAAATTGTGCTCATCCCCCCCACATCCATTTCATACAATGAAGTCCTAACTGCCAGGACCTCAAGGAGTCCTTAAGGAGGTAATTAAGTGAAAAAGGGCTCATTAGAGTGGGCTCTAAACCAATATGGCTGGTATCCTTATAAGAAAAGGAGATTAGGACTGATACACATAGAGGGAAGACCATGTGAAGACACAGGGAGAAGACTGCCATTTATGAGCAGAGGGGAGAGGCCTCAGAAGAAATCAACCTTGCCGACACCCTGATCTTAGATCACCAGCCTCCAAAACTGTGAGAAATACATTTCCATTCTGTAAACCATGGATCCCCAGGCCCCGGGGTGTGGACCAGTATCGGTCCATGGCCTGTTATGAACCAGGCCACACAACAGGAGGTAAGTGGTGGGCGAGTGAGCAAAGCTTCATCTGTATTTGCAGCTGCTCCCCAGTGCTAGCATCACCACCTCAGCTCCACCTCAGATCATCAGGCATTAGATTCTCATAGGAGCACCAGTCCCTGGTGCCACAAAAGTTGGGGACCACTGGTGTACACCGCTCAGTCTGTGGTATTTTGTTGTGGCAGCCCGAGCAAATTAATACAAACACCTTATGCTTAAAGACACACGTACAAGGAATTCTTATAAAGCAAATTTTATAACAGCAACTTTAATATTTCTCAAGAGGAGACTGGTGATATTAAACTGTGGTTCTCTGATACAGTGGCATGTTCCACAGCCCTGAAATGAGCTCTCTAGGTGTGGATGTGCAATGATCTTCAAAATCTATTCTAAAGTGAAGATACGCTAGGGACAGGGAGGAAGATGGAGTCCATTGCCCATTACGCCAGTGAAAGGGCTGACTGGAAATGCACACTGAAAACCACACTGCTGCTCTGGGGTGGCGAGGAAGACTCACTCTCCACTGTGTGCCCTTTTTGTATGAAATATATATATATATATATATATATATATATATATATATATATATATATATAATTATACATAATATATACAAATATATATATAACATATATATGTAATTATATATATAAATATATATATTTTTACCAAAAGCATGTGCTCCCCTTTTCAAATTTTAAGAATAAAAGTAAACTGCATGTTTATGTTATAAATCCACAGCATGTGAGTAGCAATATTGTCTAAACCAGGGATCAGAAAGCCACTGCCTGAGAATGAAATCTGACCTGTGACCTGTTTTGGTACTCCCTGCAGGCTAAGAATGATTTTTACATTTTTAAAGGGCTGTAAAAGCAAAAAAAAAAAAGAAAGAAAGAAAGAAAGAAAAAGAAAAAAAAAGAAAAAGAAGAAAAAAGAAGGAAAAGAAGAAAGGAGGGGAAGGAGGAGAAGGGAGAGGAGAAACAACAGAGACCATAAGTGGCCTACAAACACTAAATATTTATTATCTGACTCTTTACCAAAAAAGTTTGCTCACTACTGGTCTAAACAATAAGTTCAAAGCAGGGACGTTATTTGTGGCTGCAGGACATGGAGGAAGGCTCCTGTGAAGACAGAACTGCCTTTGGGGTGATGAGGGTTGAAGTGTACATAAGGAGGGTGTCCTAGCAGGCCAGCCAGGAGGACAGACAGACACCACAGGAGTCCAAGGAGGAGGCGTCTGGGGCCAAGGGGCGTCCATTTCAACTATAGGTGCTGCAGAGGGTAACAGGATATGCTGTTAGAAAGCCAAGTTGGTATAAGCATACCTCGGCAATACTGTGGTTTTGGTTCCGGACCACCGTGAAAAAGCAAATATTACAATAAAGCAAGCAAATAAATCTTTTTGCTGGTGGAGGGTCTGGCCTTCCATTTGTGAAAAAGGCAACTTCTGTGAAGTGTAACAAAACAAAGTATACCTGTACTGGACTGAGAGGGGCTGCCTCAGCTGACAACCTCAGCACTGCCGACCTCATTCTGTAAGAGCAGGAGGTCTCTGAACTTGAATGATCAAGGTAGAAGGGACATGGCAATCACGGGTCTGCCAGTGTAATTTTGTAGATAAAAAGACTGGGGCACCAAACAGTTAAAAATATGACCTGCCAAGACCACATGATGCGTAAGACATGAGGTGGCTTGGAGGAGGGAAGAGAAGAGAGAAGGAAATAGAGAAAAATCAGAGTAGTGACGACTGGAATGAAAAAAGAAAAAAAACCAAGGTGGGAGGTGGTGCAAAGTGAAAATGGCAGAACCTGGCTCTGCCTGTGCAGCTCTGGGAGGCAGGCGCACTGAGGGGAGAGTCCCACAAGATCTACACTCCAGCCTGAAGAACGGAGGGGCCCCACTCCAAATGGCAGTTACCCCATGAAGCACAGGCATGGCCTGGGCAACTTCTAATCAGAAGAAAGAAAATGGGACATGACTGAGACCTAAGGCGTCAGCTCAGAGCCAAGCTTCCCTGCTTCATTATACCTGCTTTTTAAAACAGGTGGGTCCTGATCCCAGAATGCCAGGTCCAGTCCGCAGCCTTCCGGAGTGACGTAAAGGATGAATGCAGACTAACTCCCAGCCAACCTGTCAATTCGTAAAATCCTAACCAAGGCACCTCTTCGTAGCACACAGATGCCACTTTAAAACTGTGATTGGGAGAGGACCATCAGCAAACACCCAGGATTTTTTTTAAAGACTTTAAACAAATTCCTGATAAAGATTTAATGGTGATTAAAGCAGCCCAACCACACACAAACACATCACTGTCTGCTGTTCACTATGTGAGGAAAACCATGCATGTCAGAAGTGTTTTCCTTCTAGTCACAATTTAAAGGTAATTCTCCTGCTCTGGAGGCTTGTTTATGACTTCTCTCTCTGCCTGGCTGGTTTTGAAAGCCATTTCAAAAAAATAAAATGCAAATTGAAGAAGAAAGATAAATGCCCTGTCCTCCCTCATTTTCTGCTTTCAATAGGGAACTCTATGGCTGATCCCTTTGGACTGGGTAAAGAGAAGAGAGAGCTGCGTACAAGGCGAGGTAGAGATCCATGGTCAGGACCAGCAGACACCTGGGCCGACCTGGGAGGCTGAGGGAGACGCAACCAGAGAGACACCGCCCATCACCCACCTCCTGGCAGCATCAATACAAATGCCCAGCTCTGTACTCTCCCAGGCAACCAAACTTACCAAAGACTATTACGGAGAGTTACGGATACACAGAATATGCTGCATAAGCATTTACTAGGTGGTGTAACTGGCATCATGATTATGAAGGAAAGCTTGGCCAATCAGCAAGATAAAGGGGCTGTGAGGCCGGCAGGAGCAGCCTCAGGGAGGCCGGGCAGCTTTTGTGGTGCTACAGGGCTTACTCCTTCCATCAGGTGGCATATCAAGCTGACCCAAGGCCACCTTTCTGAGACCAGCCCAGAAAGGCAGTGGAGGCTGGATGCCACCATCCATCTGCATGACTAAGAGACTGCCAGGCTGCTCGCATAGCCTTAACACAGGTCACCGCTGGTGCTGTCTTTCCTTCTTTTCTGAATCATTTGGCAGTTCATTAACAAGACTCTATCTTTTTATAAAAACAACACAGCAACCTTTTTTTTTTTTTTTTTAAATTTAAAACTTATGACACGTAGCTCTTACCTAACACCCTGTAGGACAAACCAGAATTGTAAACTTCACATTTTGTAATACAAAGAACCGAGCTCTTCTCTCTGGAGTCGGGCCTGGTCTGGGGTTTGTGTAAGCACTTGCTTCCTGCCACAGATGTTCACGTCACACAAAGGACAGAATTAACCCTGCAAAGTCCTGCGCATACTCGTCAAAGAGCTGTGCTCACGTGCACTGACTGGGCTTGCGGTCACAACAGAAGTGGGATGATGACTGTTTCTCACGGTCAATGGGTGACTTACTTGTCGATGAGCCCCTTCTGCTTGAGGATGCGGTGCACTTCAGCAGAAGTCTGAGGTCCCTGGAGCTTCTGCCCATTCAGCATCTCCTTCTCCAATTCTTCAATGGTCTTAAAAACAAAGGATGGGAAAAAACCTAAGGTAAAGACTAGAGAATCACTTATTTTGAGAAGAGAGTAGGGGAAGGGAGCTGCATTTCTTTGCTGCAAGCCTAGGAAAGACAAAGACATACAAGATAAAGGATGTAAGACTCAAGTACCTTTAAGTAAAAGCAGACAGGTAAACGGGACAACCCAGCAAACAAAGGCTAGCCTTCATATTCGTTGGACTGCGGCTCACCCCAGCCCAGGGGTCTCAAGTGAGGAAGAAGGGGAGCAGGGAGGGCAGGCCAGGGGCTACCTTTCCAGTCTTGGCAAAGGCCTCTGCCACCCTACGATTCCGGCCCCCGTAGCAGGTGGTGATCAGGTCGGCCACACCGCAGCTCTCCAGGAAGGTGGCTGTGGACACCTGGCCTTTGCAGAAGATTCTGGCGAAGGAGATCATTTCCATGAGCCCCAGGCGGATGACGGCTGCTTTG
Organism: Macroglossus sobrinus; assembly: GCA_004027375.1. Lineage (NCBI taxonomy): Eukaryota > Metazoa > Chordata > Mammalia > Chiroptera > Pteropodidae > Macroglossus > Macroglossus sobrinus. Next base: position 59,847 of record PVKZ01004257.1, on the reverse strand, counting down.
GTGTTGTCCCCACTGCGGAGCCCATCACAGAACCCGGCTCCCACTGCCACGATGTTCTGTGAAAAAGACAAGGATGCAGGATGCCGTCACACACCCATGTGGATGAGGGTGCGGGGCGGGGGGTGGGAGAGGCTGAGGCAGGGACCGTCATTGGTTCCCGCACGACTCTGGGTTCTGCTCTTGTTTCTGAAGTAAGAGAGATGAAAGGTGGGACCAGGCTCCCATACTCCCATTTTCAGGACAAGGAGCCCAGATCTGGGGTCAGTAGGAGGCAACAGTTAGGGCGCATTAACCAGAAAATAAGTACACTGGGGGTGGTCTCTGATTAAATATTGTTTGGATAAACTTCTTCCCCTTTTGGCTTTTTGAAGAATCAAATACTTTTTTTCAAATATAACATTCACATGAAAAAGTACAAATATCATAAGTATACAACATGAATTGTCACAAACTGAACACACCCATGTAACCAGTGTCCTGACCAAAAAACAGAATGTAACCAGTGCCCCAGAAAAGCCCCCTCAGATGCCCTTCTAGTCACTCCCTTTCCTCCAACAAAGGTAACCACCCTCCTGACTTGTAATAGCGCAGATTTGCTTTAGTTGTCTTTAAACATATGAACAGAATCATACAGTATGTCATCTTTTCTGTCTAGCTTATCTCAATTCGAAATCATGTTTGTGAGATTCGGCCATATGTAAAGCCATTTATTTTCATTGACGCGCTATATTCCACTGTGTGAATATAGTACAGTATATTTATCCAGTCTTCCGTTGATTGGCATTGGGTCATCTTCCAGTTTGGGGCTGTCAAAAATGGTGCTGCTAAGGATACCGTGGTATATATCCTTTGGGGCTGGCATTTCTGCTGGGTATGCACCTAGGAGCGGAATTGCTAGGTCACTGCATCTGCATATGCACAGCAGAAATTTCAGCCCTTTGTTTTATTTAATAATCCTTAAACATCTGTGGAGCACTTACTCTTTGCATGGCACTCTGCTAGGGCAGATCAGACACAGACCTGCCTCGTTTAGAAGCTAATAATCTAGTTCAGGGATCAGCACTTTAAGGGCCAATTGCCTGTTTTTGTAAATAATGTTATTGCAATTTAGGTACATGTTCATTTAATGTATTGTCTGTGGTTCCTTTTGTGCTGTAACAGCAGATCTGAGTAGCTGTGATAGAGACCATGTGGTCCAGAGTCCCACGACATTTGGTCCTTATGGCCCTCATGGAAAAAGTCTGCTGACTCTTGACGTGTGCACAAATAACTGTGATGTGTGACTGAAAATATGACTTTCGTTGTAACCCATGTGTTTCGACTGAGCGTACATTGTGTGGGAAGTCCTAGTCTAGGCCTTAAAGGGCAGAGCGGTACTGGGTGAGGGGTAGGGGTCAGGTGCACCCCCAGGGAGGAGCTGCAAAGACAGACAATCTAGTTGGGAAAAGAGAAACAGCAAAGCACATCAGGAGGTAGAAGAAAGAGAGAACACTGAGAAGTGGTGGGAGCCACGAGCTTGATTTCACAGCAGGGCAGGCTGCACAGAGGAGGCAGCATCTGAGAAGAGCCTGAAATCAAATGTATAATCAGATAACCACGTATGACAAGTAATGCCTGCATGGCAGCACAGAGGGTACTCATTTGGGACACCGGGTGTGCCCCCCAGGTTCCTGGCCCTTTCTACTTTACCAGCTCCTTCACCAAGAACTCTTGATGCCAGGAAAAATGTATTTAACTCTGTCCAACCACATTAGCATTTTTCTATAATACGTAGTGACTGTATATGGATTTATGCCTTGAGAGATATTAAAACATGAAGCTAGTTGGTAACACATGGGAAATCAGTAAAAATAAGTATATATTATTTTTCCTCCAGAAAAACAGTTTTGTTAATAACAGACAGAACCATCGGGCCTACAAAATCGAAGGGATGAAGTGAAAAATGGAACAAACTGGGGAAGCAAAAAGTCTTCTCTAGTTGATGCACCGTTTCTGATACAATACATCAAACACAGCATCAACGTGGCCAGGCTCGACTGAGAAACATATCTGGCCACTTAGACACAGCTGTTGTTTGCCAGGAGACCGAAGCCACAAAGACACTTCAGATGAGAAAAAAAACTGAAGAGCCCTCCCTCTGAAGCTTTTGTCTCCTGATAGACGGAACCCACCCTTCTCTGCTTCAACAGGGTGACAGCAGAAGAGGGCTAGAGATGGAATCAGAATGGCAAGGGACCTAACTGTCTCTCCTCTTCCTCGGTAATACTACTACAGTTTATACTGGTTGCTGGCGATTCCTCTCATGCTATCAACACAGAAAGGAAAAAAACTCTCTAAAAATAACCAGAAAGCTGACACAAACATGTGCGGGTTTTAGACAAATTCATGCTATTTCTGTGTCTGGTCTCCTAGGGAGGTTCTGAGCTCCAGTAGACCACTGAGGCAGCTGCAGGTAGAGCTGATGAGGACTCGGGCCAGGGAGCACATGTTTTCAGAAGGTACAAACTTCTGCCTGTACCTGCAAAAGCTTCTCAACCCCTGCCAGACACACAGGCAACACATGCGATGCTCACTGTAGGCTTCATCCGCTCCCTGACAAAGCATCCAGCCCCAGCTGCCCGCTGGGTGTGCACGGTGACGATGAAGTGGGCCATTCCTGCTGTGGTGCACTCGGTGTCTGGCAGCAGTGTGAGGGGAGAGGGGCCAGGCAGTGGGAAGGGAGCCTTGAGAGATGCAGGGGGCGAGGTGGGATCTGCTGTTGCAGCCCTGCTCCAGAGAGGGTGAGCAGCAGAGTCAGGATGGGACACTGGACCTCTGAGGTGGAACACCAGGCAGGGACTAAGAGCCGGGGACTGTAAGGACACCCAGGGCTTGGGCCTTGTATTGTAGTTACCACAGAAACATGACGAGGCCTAGGATCCAAATGATTCCATTGCTGAAATTGCTCTCTGATGCCCCCTGGACTGCGTCCCGTGTCCGCCTCCATCACACACGTGACCCCTTCTGGAGGTTACCTGACAACCTCAGTAAATGTCTACAGACTGAATGGGAGGATAACAGGGACTTCTGTTCAACAAGGAGCTCCTTACACAGATGGGAGAAGGGCTGTTTGTGAAGTGACTTCAGTGAGCCACACCAGGCCCCGTGCACACGGTCTCATTGGAATTCCTGCAATGACCCTGGACAAGGGTGTATCTCCTGTCTGGCTCAGGGAGGTTCGTGGCTTGCCGAGAACACCTCACTGGTGAGTGAGGCAGCTGGGACATGATCCCAGAACCTGCTTCCACAGCCCCACTCTTCCCTGCTGCTTCCACCATGTGGCAAATTTGGCCTGGCCACACCTACCCCGCCCTGAGTCAAAGAGACCTTCCTGAACCCTCTGCCATTAGATGCCAGAGAGGAGAGCCTGACTGGCCCGTGTGGAGGCTTGGGAGGTAGAAAGATAGGCTCAGAAGGAGAAACGGTTTATGGGAAGAAATAATAAAAATAACAGTTAACCTTACTGAACTGTTCTAAGTGCGTCCTATATTATCAACGCATTTAATCTTCACAACGTTCCTACAAGGCAGGTCCTACATATGCACAGTGAGAGGTGAGGAAACTCAGGCACGCAGAGTATGCAGCTTGCCTAGGGTCACCCTGTCAGGACCTGCAGAGCTGGGTTTCAAACCCAGGCAGCCTGGCTCCCGAGTCCTCTCCAGGGAACGGATCACACCACACTGCTCTACCCAGCGAGTGAAAGGCGCAGAGGAGACACCTCAGTGACAAGATAAGAATGTTCTAAAGAGAACTGACCCTAGCCAGATGAAAAGACTTAGAGACAAAGGAGTGAGCTCTCAGTCACTGGAGGCATCCAAGTGGAGCTGTAAGGATGAACCCAGGGCTCCAAAGCAGTACTTTTGACCTTGCATGTCACTGCATGTGGAGAAAAGGCAGATAAGGGTACCCATGCTCCCTTATCTTGGGGGCTCCAGCTACTCTCTCTGCCCCTTCACCACTGGGCATGTGCTTTGGGACCACCTCACAGTTTTCATTGAACCTATAACCTCCCCATGGGGGGCGCGGGGCAGGGGAGGGAGAGACGGGGGGTCTACTGCAGGGTAAACTCCCTTCTGAGGGGACCCTGGTCTTCAACCCAGTTTAATTGCCTTACGATGAATCTTGAATTATTCGCTCTCTACCTCTGCCACTAATCACTGTCAAAAGAAAAATAAACACATGGAGCCAGTCAGATCATGTTCGAATAGCATTTGAGCAGATGTCCTCTGAGAACGCTCAGCTATGGAAGTTATCATTATCCCCTGTGCATTTAAATCTGCTTTAAACTGTTCTGGAGCTAAAAATACCACGATTTTCAGAAGACAGACGTGCCTTGGCCCCTCCCTGTTTTCTGGGTTCCGGCAATACTTGAGGCTCTCATCCACGCCAAAATGCCACCTTCACAATTCTGAATCGGGGCAGGTTGGGCAGGACTCAATTCCTTCCGCTCCTATCCTCCCACGAAAAGAATATAAAACTGGAGAAGCAGCCAGCGCTACCTCTGGGTTACACTAACACTCGCCATGTAGGAAGGATGGTGCCACTGAAACCAAGCCATTCACCAAGTTCTTTTCTGTATGTCCAACAATCCAGCTGACTCTTTTGAACGGCAGCTCCTAGAACATCTGACCTAAGAGGAAGCTCTATCTGCAGAGTGTGGGCTTCCTACAGGTCGGGTACCACATACAGTTGGCAGGCTGGGCCCTGTGTAAGGTGGCCAAGGAGGCCTGAAGTCAAGCCCATACCTGGCCCACAAAGCCCAACCCTCTGATAAGCTCCCTTAGCTAGAGCAGTGTTGTCCAGCAGAAGTTTCTGCAATGATATAAATGTTTTATATCTGCTCATCTAGTAGAGCAGCTAGCCACTAGCTACTGAGACTCACTAAAGATTCATGTGGCTACTGAGTCTCTGAAATGGAGTTACTGCAACTCAAAAACTAAATTTAAAAATTTTTAAAACTTTTAATCAATTCAAATATAAATGTAAATAGCTACTTGACTGATGGGGGTCTGGAAGTGGCCCTGGCCAGAGAACAGGCACAAGGCTGTCATCACAGCATGGTTTATCAAAGCCAAGGCCTTGGAGGAAACCTACACACCTGGCAGTCGGGGGTGGTTAACCTCACAACAGATAGCTCTACACAGGAACATCACGTCCTTGTGGCACAGGTTACACGTTTACCCCCTAATCAGTTCTCCCCTTCATCCAGAGTAAGAGAGTCCCTGAATTTCATGCAAGTACATGGCTACTGGAGGGCAGGGAACTATTTTCCAACCTCCCTTGCGGCTAGGTATGGTCACACAATTAAGTACTGCCTGTTCAGATAAAGCCAAAATATTACACTGCAACTTCCCAAAACTTGCCTTAAGAAGATAGCTGCCACATGCCCTTTGCCCTGTCTTTATCTTGCTGTCTGGAAGGAAGATGTGATGACTGGAGCTCTGGTTGCCACCTTAGAACATGAGGATGAAGGGGTTCAGAACAGGCCTCCCCAAGGCATGTGAGTGTATGGATTATTTTGGGCTGAAGGCAATCGACACTCTGTGAGCTCAAGAGAAACTTTTACCTCTTCCTTAAAGAAGAGTTTTGCCTCTAATAAGAGTTATCACCAGAAATAACTTTTTATGACCTATCTATAGGGCAGGGCAAATAGCTAATTTTGAACAACTGCTCTAATTGTCCTGCAAACTGCTCTCCTCCCCTCAGAAACCCTAGGTGCCTTACCTCATTCATTGCCTCAGGATGTCAAATATACCTCATCTTCCCTTTCTGTCTCTGAACCTCTCATGTATGTGGAGTCTCTGACTTGCTCATGTATGTGAGGTTTCCGTATGTACTTATAGGATTAAATTTTGTTATTTTCTCGTGTTAATCTGTCTCATGTCAATTTAATTATTATACCAGCCAAAAGAACCTAGAGGGATAGAGTAAAATTTTCCTCTTCCACAAGGACAAAGCCATATCCTCATGAGCTGCAAGGAGCCTGGGTCCCTGAGAATTCTGTGTAATAGAGCTGTCATATGGATTCAGGATTTATACATGAGGAATAAGCTTCTGCCTGTTCAACCACTATTATTTTGGGTCTCTGTTAAAGAAATTTAATCCTCATAAAGCATCTCTTTAAAACAATAACAGGTTAAGCTGTACCCTGGTGATTTTTATACTTTTATGTATGAAGTACCTCTTAAAATTTACATTAAACAAAAATACACCCCCAGTGAAAGAAGCCAGAGACAGAAGAGTACAACTCCATTATAAAAATCCTAGGAAATACAAACTATAGTGCATAAAAGCAGATCAGTGGCTGCCTGGCTGGGGCGGGGCAGAAGGTCTGAATTGCAAAGGGACTATGCAATTGTTTGGTTCTGATGCAAATGGTCTATACTGTGATGGTGATTTTCAGGGTGCATGTACACAAGTGCTGAAACCCACTGTATTATAAACCTTAAATGGAAGCAGTACAATGTACATGAGTTACACTTAAGTAAAGTTGATACTTAAAAAAATATTCTCTTACTGACTCAGAGATTAACATAGTTATGACGTGAAGGACATTCTGAAGGCAGTAAGACAAACTGGTACTGAATGATTTTGCATAATTCCTTTCAATTTTCTTTTTATTTTTATGCTCGTAGGAAGTGGGAGTTTTCTATTTTTTCCCCAGTCAAATGTCCTCATGTTTTTGAGCACACAAGAAAAACAGTGTATATTTTAAAATTTGCTAGTATAAGGACAGTTACTAGATTGTTAATAAAAAAAAAAGGATAAAACTTTGTCAAAACAAGCTATTTGAACAGAAAGATCTAGTTTTTGTTTTAAAAAGGGAAACACACTCACTAAATAATTGGAAGAGTATACAACAAACCCTGACACTGGTTATCTCAGCATGTAAAGCTTATTGATTACTTTCACTTTCTTTACACCCTTCTGTTGTATGAAATGTGTGACTTCTACAATCAGGGGGAAAAAAATGACAATTAATTATGTAATAAAACAAACATATGCTAATTTGCCCTTGCTTTGGCAGGCTCTGACAGGGAGGGTTTCAATTTATTCAACTGCCTGGACGCGAACCAGAACAGCCAAGCTGGACATAGTAACCAAAGATACTGGACTAAGATTCTTGAAACCCACATTCAAACTCTGTGCCAAGATTTGTTCTGTTTGAGTCATTTATTCTCTTTGGAGAATCCCAAACCTTAATTATATCTCCTTGTCTATATGATGGAATGGTTAGACTCAAAGACTGCTGAAGTGCTTGTTTCTCAGCTTTCAAAAGTCCCAGCTCTGATGCAAGCTGACGGGAATGATGCTAATGTATCCTATTTCAAACCATACCCAGGGGGAAAGTGATAAATGGTCCTCAACCCCCATCTGCCCCAGGAACCACTCTGTCATGGTGGCAGGGTCAAATCCACTCACAGGCCTCCTGCCGACAAAAACGCAAAGCCTTTCTAAGCTCAGACACAAGACTAGCATGGGGTCCTATTAGCAGAGGTTTTCCAGGGCCCTCATTCTAGAATCTTGCTTCTCCCCCATCACCTTTCTTCTGGGCAGGATCCCACAGCTTCCCCGTCCACCACCAAAAATATCCAGTCACTCAGAAGCAGCTCTGGAGTGACACAGACCAGTGCTCAGCAATTAGGCATTCAGGATGCCCCTGCTGTCGAGTGGTCATTAAACTAATGCAGGGCTATTAAAAACACATAAAAATCCCAACCAACAAAAATAAACAAAGCAGCTAAAAATAAACAAAGCAGCCAAAGCCAGCATCTTAAATGCAGAACAGGGCCTGCCTGAAATGTGAAGGAGGACACCCCACACAAGTATTTAGAAATACAGACGCGTGCTGCCTGGGAGCCCAGGTCTTTGATTGGCTTTAATTTTTACAATTCTCATTGCATAGGAATATGTGACCACAGATAGACACAATATTAATTCTTAAAAGTGGTTTTAAATTCTTTGGACTTTGGTCTCTTCTGCCTTTTTTTTTTTTTTTAATCTTTGCAAATCTGACCTAATAAAGTGAGGGGAATGCCGGATGACCTGATTTCCTTCCCTAGGCACTCAAATTCCTGAAAAGCAGCTTTTGCTACAAAAGAAATGACTCAGCAGCCCATCTCCAGCTGGCTGCTTCCCAGAGTCAGGACAGGGAGCCGGGACCTTGACAGTCTTCAAAGGGCAGAGTCAAGCCTGGAGCCTAAGTGTGGAAATTTCCCTTTACCCTCCCAGGCCCCTGGCCAACAGAGAGAAGCTGATTCTTTAATCTGATCTTTTCTCTGAGATAAAACTATGCTTAGAAAAACCTCCATAAGCAGCAGACTATGTTTTCCTTTAAAAAGAACAAGGAAGCAAACCATCAAACCAAGAGAGCAGCCTGATTCAGAGGAAACGAGTTTCTTTTTCTGCTCGAGATCCTATGCAGGAGAAATAGATAAATTAATAGAAGACTTGGCTTCCAGGTAAAACACTACCATCAAGGCAGTCTCCATGCTTCCAAAATCTCAATGCTGCCAATTTCACAAAGAACAAACACCACAATCCTCCCAGATTCATCAGTAAAACCAAACCAGGTGTGAGGAAGAAACTGAAACCACCCAGGAATGGCTGAGGCAAAGCAGGAGGTGATAAACAAGGCTCTCGATTCATTATTCTTCCCAGAAGGAAATCAGGTGATTAGGCACAAAGCATATTCTTCAGGTTTAGAGTCATTGCTAACAGTGCCCCTGCAAGACTAACTCCTTTCCTTGAACAGGGGGAAAAAAAAAAAAAAAAAAAAGGTTTACTTCACCTTAAGAGCACCACAAAGTTCAACAGTGTCGGCATCGTCAACCACCGTAATTCGAAAATTTGGAGTCTGCAGAAGTTCTTTGAAGAGAAGGCCATTCTCCATTACTTTGCTGCCTATTGAAAGTTTAAGGAAAAGGAAATTAATAAGTCTCTAATCTTAATTTTGCCATCTAACAGTTTAAAATAACTTTCTTATTATAAAAGGAACATATGTTTGAAGTATATAAAATTCATAAGAGTAGAAATAGAAGGTAAAAATTATTCCACAATTCCACCACAGATGATCATTAACATTTGGCGTACATCTTTAACTTACTGAAATATGAATATACATAGGTTTTTCTCAAAACTGGGAACGTTATGTATATGTAGTTTCATAAATCTGCTTTCTCCCATTTTATGGCATGAATAATTTCCAATGACAGCACATCTTTCCTACATCACTTTAAATGGTTACTTTGTATTTTACTGTGTATATTTATTTTATGTAAGCATCTTTCTAGTGTTTAAAGTCTAAAACTGTTGCAACTTTTTGTTACCCTAAACACTTATAAACTCAATTTCTGTATTTACGTCTGTAATAGATTATCGTTCAAAACCATTCACCCTCTCATTTCCACGGGATGAGTGTACGCTTGTACAGATGTTAGGTTTGACCACATGATGTACTTGGACTCACAGCAAGTGGGGCATATATCTCTACCCCCTGACTTTGGACTCAGCCATGTGACTTGCTTTGATTAATGGGACATTAGTGGACGCTTGAGCCCACTGTACAGTAGGACTGGTTGTCCTGTACCTCTGCCTTTACTGTGAGACCATACCCCAGGTAGCTCATGGGGCCCAGTAGGAAGATGACAGACACGTGCAGCAGAGCCAACCCAGCTGTCCCACGATGTACCCACAGATGTGTCAGCTGTGCATATTTTGTATGCCACTGAGATTCTGTGATTGTTTGTTACTTAGCATCACTGTGGCAATAAGGAACCGATATAACATCAACAAATATTTGCAGTGACGACATTGCAGAATATGGAAATGCATTCCAAGGACTTGCTTTTGCTACTGCTATATTTCCTCCTTTGGGACAGTGCCTGGAATGAGATGGAGGCTCAGTAGTTTTCACACATTTTTTGTTTGTCTGTTTCAGCACTTTGGGTTAAAAACAACAACAAACAAAATAAAACTTTACTTATATAAAGCCTGATGTGAAACTCACTCTGGTCGGTGGTGGCGGCGGGGAGGGTTCAGCTCTGGAAATCAGGATGATAAAACTCACCAAATCCTGGCTTCCCAATTAGTGAATGGGATCCAGAAAGCTCAGAGGACTACAGTATTGGGGCTCTGCCTGCCTCCAGGTTTCCAAGCTTGTCTGCACGTTACAATCAGCTAGGGATCTTTATAAACACCACAGCCCAGGCCACATCTTAGACCAATTCAATCGGTCTCTGGGATGCAGCAGGCATTAGTAATTGCTGAAGCTCTCCAGGTGATTCCAAAGGACAGAAGTTTGCAAAACCTTTGCTAAAACCTCTAGCCTCAGCTTCCTCATGAATAAAACACTATGACACTCTTAGGACTGCTGTGAAGTTAAATAAGAATCAGGTGTGAAAACAGGCTATTAATCATAATGAGCACTCAAGGTCCTATATGATAATGATGGGCTAGCTGACAGTTATGCTTATGACTATGATTTTGCCATTTAGAGACAAGAGGCCTAGAGAAGTTTACCAACTTGCCCACGGTCATACAGCGAGAAGGAGGCAAAACTCAAATTCCAACCCACATACCCTGACCCCAGACCCCATGCTCTGACTCTCTGTGCCATGCTATGCAGCCTCTCAGGGGTGAGAAAAGAGAAAATAAACAAACAAACAAAAAAAAAAATCACAATTAGAGCTACATTTTTCCAATGCAAAAAATAAAAGATTGTCAACCATTAAAATCACACCCAGAAGTAATATGTCAAAATAATCCAGGGGAGAGAAGAGAGAGGGTGGGGATATAGATGAAAGAAGACTAAATATGGGCAAGGGGTTCATGGGGTTCCTGACACTGTTTTACCTATTCGTTTGTTTTCAAGGATATTTTCCATGAGAAAATGTTTAAAATATCTACACCTGATACCTAGAGACACATTTTCTATTCTACAGGCACTGCTATTATCTATTATTTAGCTGAGTTCTCCTTTTTCCAAATATTGGAACCATGTCAGTTTGAACAAACTGTCTTCTTCCTTTTTTTAAACAGTCCACCAGACCATCTGGGTGATTCTGTGTAGCAGCTTCATCACCTGGTTTGGGTAAACCAGCCCCCAGCCTCCACATCATGACATCATTATTCTCCTTCTCCTCTGTCCCTCACCACAGGCCACTGTTCAGTGCCTCCAACATGAAAGAGTGTTATGAGCATCGCAGAGGAGCCCCTCACTTGTCACTCTAATCCAGCTGTCTGCAGCTAGAATCTGCAGCTGTGAGCCACCTGACTAAGGGCAAGGAGAAGTGCATTCTCCATTTGCCACTAATACAAGGTGGGATCTGCCACTTCTTCTGTGACTGAAAATTACACAGTGTCCGTTAGAGAAGTAGGCTTGATTTATAGTAATATAACTTCCTCCCAAATGTAATTTAAGAAATTATTTTAAATCATGAGTAAGAAACAACTAACCATATTATTATCGTCGGTCGTAAGAAGTGATGTGGCAAGCAGGGACCCAGAGACCATGCCCAACAGAACAGGTAATGATCAACAGATGCATGGAAAGGCTGCCCCAAACTCAGTATGAACCAACAGGCAGGAAAATCTCCTTTCTCTTCATGCCAAAGTTTAAGGGGAAAAAATCAACCTTTTTAATGAGACTCCTTCAAAACCCTCATTTCAGTGTAATTCTAGTTTTGTTTCTGCGCTTAGAAGCTCTGCAAGAAGCTTACATATCCTTGACAGTCAGAGTCCTGCCTGATACATAACAGGCTTTGAAAAAAGATCTGTGGGATGACTGAGTCTTCCTTCCATCCTGTGAAGTCAGTCCCCAAGATGAAGGGGACTCTCACCACAAGGGGGCACTCGAGTTCACATGCCAGTTACAACTTACACAAGATTCTAAAACTATGCCATTTTCTTCCTCCAAAGGAGATTCAAGTGGGCTAAGATTCCTCAATCTACCCTAATTAAAAATGTGTTGGTTGCTAAAATCATCAAGAAAGGAGATCTGGATAACCCCAGAGCAATGATCAAGTACAGGAAATTTAATGTCAATACAATTACCTAACATATAACCACATTCCAGTCTCAATTATTCAATGTCATCTTTCATGACCTCACCCCTGAATCTTTAGTCTGTGACATTTCCTTAGGCCTTTTGTTGTCTTTAGTGACACTGACATTTTAAGCGTCAAGGCTCATTGTTTTGTAACATATCCCTTACTTTGGGCTTGTCTGATATTTCCTCATGATTAATTCATGAGGTTATATAAAACAATTCAGAAAATATCACCTTTGTGTTCTATTTTGCTTTCAACGTTTTACTTAATTTAACTCAGGTCACCCCTGCCAACCATGGTCCAACCCACAGAGGAGGCAGGGGAAGCACTGGGTAAACAGAAGCCAGAGGAAACCAGGTGTAACTTCTGTGTATTTGTCTGTCTTTACAAACCAACAGACCTAAGGCACCTCAGTGGAAACTTTCCTACCACATACAGGGATTGCAGGCAGGTAAAAACCTTTGCCAAAACCTACAGGTAGACATAAGGTTTAAATCAACATTTAGAGAAGTGGTCTCAGCCTTAAGGAATGATTGGGATAACCAGTCAATTCCAACCAATTAATGCGCAAAATTGACTGCCAACTAGGATTGAGTTGGAATAACTAGTTAACAAATTTTTTTTTGAAAAACAGAAACAATTACATAACAATTTCACAGGCTACATTAAAATCACAGGTGGATAAAAGAATTAACTGTAAAAAAATAAAACCTACATGTATAGTAGTATATATACACATGTAAATTTTTTTCAGGGAGGATATTTAGAAACTGTCAACAGTGATCCTTTGGGAAGATGGAAATTACAATCTGAATTCTAAGTTTCCTTTCTCATATTGTTTGATTTTTCTTATCTATGGCTATATCACTTTTGAAAATATCAATCTGGGAGGTATTGTTATAGGCATAAATATTATTATTGTTTTCTTTTTGTTATTTGTGATATCTTTCTTCTCCAAAAATATTTCTCAAAAAAATAGTTTTAAGTGCCCACACATAAGGGATTGTTGATGGAATACTATGTAGTTATGAAGATGTTGATGGACGTTAAAAGTTTATTATATATTAAGTAAAAAAGCAGTTATAAAACAGTATATAACTTAACCACAAGAACAAGTCTACACAAATAGAAAAAATAATGAAAATTAAATGAAATAATAAAATGGTTATCTTGATTATCTCCATTTCTCGCAATAATGAAGTAATTCCTATGCAATTAAAAATAAAGGGAACAAAAGCAAAAACAGTAAAAATGTCCTAACTTGCAGGCATGTATCAGAATCAGGAGCTACCTTTTCCTGTGCATCCCATCTTACCTGAGAGCCTGACCTCTCTGAGCTGCCAGGGAGAACTGATTCATATTGATTGATAAGGGTGGAGTAAGTTCTGGAGTGTTAGATAAACTTAAATAAACACTTGCAAAACAACTGCAAATACAACTAATCACCCTTCTATGCGTCCTTTAACATGGTACATAGGCACTTGGCAATTTCTAAGCCCTCTTAGAAAGGAAGAAATTTTTCATAACATCAATGTTGTATGAAACGAGAAAGAGCTTTCTTTTTCAGGAAACAGGAGACCCAAGTTCATGTCTCGGTTCTGTATTAGCTATATGACCTTAGGGCAGGTAATTTTGTCCCTGAGCCTTGGCTTATTCACCTGAAAACAGGGATCATTTCCACCACTATTCAGATCTCCTTGTCATCCCAGAGGATCCAGACACTGGCATTTGTGAATAAAGAAAAGCCGGGTTTCTAAGGCCAGGTGAGCCCCACCATGGGTGAAACCACCTGCTTCTCGGTATAAGTAACCTTGCATTTTTATGCTTTTAATCTCCTTAATTCATCATTGGATCATCATGGGTCATAACGGTCTCTTGGCTTTTACTTTCATTCTGGAGGCTATTGAAACACTTCAGTTCCACAGAGTGGCCTCCTTACATAAAATTCCCACCTCACTGAAGGTCCACCTCAGGAACGTTAAGGGGACAGGCAAGAGTCCACTGCAGAAAATACCGGAAATGGAACATGTACATGTTGAAACACCCACTGTCCAGGCCCCCAGGCCCCAGCCAGCCCTCACCGATGGTGGTCTCACAGAACTTCTCTGCAGCCACCTCGTTGGCAATGTTGGCGCCCATCAGCACACTGATGTCGATGCCCATCTTCTCTCGGATGATGTCAGAAATGAGCTTCAGCCCCTCTGGGCCCTCATCTATGCCCTGTAAGGAGGTCAAGAATTTAGGGAAATATAAACCATCAAATACAGGAGGGATGAGATCACTGCTTTACAAGTAATCTAGATTCAGACATCCAATGGCATATGTACCTTGAAAAATATCTTTTTCTTACAAGAGATCGTGTATATATACTACATATGTACTAGTTAAATAGCAATAAAATAAAAAAAAATTTTTTTTTAGATTAACACCCATGTTAATAAACAAAACATGATCAACATCCCTGAAGTCTCCTGTGTCTCTCCCCAAGTTCACCCTCCTTCCACCTCCAGGATGAACCACTATCCTGAACGTCATATGTCCTGCTCCCTTGCTTTTTTTTTTGGATCATTTTGCCACACTTAATTGTCTCTGAACAATATGTTAGGTCAGTATGCCTGTTTCGGAAAGCCTATACATGGAATTGTGCTGCTCACACGTGATGTGCTGTGTTGCACTACACTGTTATTTTAGAGAGTCACCTATGTGGCTGCGTGAATGCTTGGGTTCACTCCTATTTACTACTGTGCAGAAGGAACAGTTTGCCCTTCACTTATCCATTCTATTGCTGACTGACAATAGAACTGTTCCCGTTTGCTTTCATAAATATTCATCTATGAACACTCTGGAATAGAGTCTCTCTAGGGGGTTCTTCAGCTATTTTTTTTGATGTGGACCCCACCCTGGGCATCCTGGTGTAGTTGTTGATGAACTCAATCTCAGAATCTCATATGCATAAAGCAAAGGCATAAAATTACCTAGGAAGACAGTTATCTTGAAACAGTTACCAAAATGTTAACAAACACAATTTTTTGATAAAGTAATATATGTGCTGTTTTATTAATGCAATTAGAAACAGATGTCATGGCAGGTCTAATAATTATGGTAATTTCAAAGTAGTGATGAGCATGAATACTTTGAGATATCTGAAGCCACTGTAAAGTGATATGAAAATGTCTAATTTCTATTGACAAGAGGTCCCAGGTAATACTACTGTTATTGAAATTCTGGCTTAAGGTTTACATTCATAAATGAAGAAAATGCTCATTTCACATAGAGGCTAAAATGAATAAAAATGTTTTTCCCTACAATTAAGATCATGATCTTCCTGAATTCTGTCTATGGACCTCTGGGGGTGGTTCATGGGCTCCTGGTATAATCCCTCCTTAGGGATTATACCAGGAGTGGGAACCAATGATTATTAATTTCCCAGCTAATGTAAAGCACTGATGATTTCCAGAACCCAGGCCAAGACCCACATACTGATCGGGAAGGTTCTTTCTGACACCAAGGTCCACCAGGAGGGGCCCACCCCCACATCTGTGACAGAAAGCAGTCCCTTCTGAAATCTGAGCTAAGCTAGGGTCATGGGATGTATGGTTTTCATTACCTTCTAGGCATCTTTACAAAAACAAACAAGAAAGCAAAAAATGCCATAACCTCCCTTTCAGTTCCTTATCGCCAACAGATGAAAAACGGGAACTAATGTCTCATGATGTTTTTCCTGCCCTGGTCAGGTGAGTTACCTTGATGAGCGTAATTCCCAGCGCTTCCTTGGGCACTCTTCCAGTGATCTCATCGCAGATTCTGTGGATGAACTGGTGGGGAATGACAAACACCAGTAGGTCTGCATCCTGCACTGCCTCGTTGAGGTTTGACACTGCAACCTATCATGGCAAAGAGGAAGAAACGCTTATTTCCATACCAAAACACTCAGACCCAAATTATTTCATTTGCTGACCCTTTATTGGATGCCTATTATGTGCAGAGTGCTGTGCAGACAATCAAGGCAAGTGTGATGTGTGCTCTGCCTTTCTCATTCAGGGCATGCAACTGAAGCCAGGAGAGTCCTGCCTCTGTCATTTACCAGCTGGGCAAGTGATCTACCCTCTCCATGCCTCAGTTTCCTTACCTGTAAAAGGAAGTCATCATGATACTGTAGGTTGTCCTCTGTTGCTCTCCCAATCCCCAATCCATTTTTTCTGCCCTTCCTTGCCCCACTCTGCTTCCTAGGAGGCTGTTTCCTGTGGAGTCCTTCCCCTGTGTGCCCTTGCTCTCTGCCTTCCAGTTGGTTTCAGCCAAAGTGGGACACTGTCAGGAGATCCAGGTGGAAGAAGAGACAGATCAGGGTGTTCATGAGCCCCCTGGGACACTCCTGCCCAGGCTTGCAGGGGTGCTGGCTTGGCTTCATTTTAGTTACACCTCCTGTCTTGTACATCGCTAAGCTCTGGTCAGGCTGGTTTGGTGACACATCTGTCCCCTTGCCCTTTCAGGGCTAGCCATGCCTTCCTGCTGCTACTTATCTTTGAGCACTTCATCAAGCCCTTTTGATTCCCTCGATTCTGTCCCTACCGCTACAGCAGTGCCTGGCACCTGGTATGCATTTAATACATGTCAACTATTATGATGATTTCTTTTATTCAGATAAGTACGAAAATGGGTTTGAAAATTCAACATGGACACATACATGCGTGTGCACACACACACAAACACAAACACGGGCAGAGATGAGGGCATCTAGTCATGGCAAAGGGTCATATGGTCTGTTGCAGAGACTGCCTGTTGTTGCCCAATGTCTGTTCTCTTTCAACAAGAGAACCTCTGCTTTGGGACTAGGCTCAGAAATGCCTGGAAAAGAGGCTACATTTCCCAGCTTCCCTTGCAGCTAAGTGCCCCCTGCAATTAAGTTCTGACTAATGGGGTCTAAATAGAAGTGCTGTGTGTAGACTTCCGGGAAGTGCCCTTGAAGGCATTTCTTCCTCCTTTTTGCCAGAGGAAATATAGAGATGGCTAGAGTTCAAACAGTTATCTTGGAATATGAGGGAACCAAATGCTGAGATGGCAGAACAGTAGGATAAAGAGTCCCTGACACCATGATGAATCGTTAATATGATGGGCATCTTTTACATAAGGAGAAAAAAGCAAAAATTTACTCTGCTTAGGTCACTGTAATTTTAGGGTTTTTTTGTCACATGTCCCTGAAACAAACTGTAACTGATACAGTTCCCACCGAGCATTCCTGGTTCCCAAAAGGGACTTGGAGGAAGACTGTTCTCTGAGGAAATGTTATCTGCCACAGGAACATCCTTCAGGATGAGTAAGCCGCCTAGGAAATCATTGGGAGTTGTGATGGAGAACATCAATTCCTCACCAAAATTCCTTCTCTTCTTCCTGTAAGCTAGTCGCTGGTCACCTAGGTAGGGATTGCATTTCCCAGCAGCCCTTGCAGTAACACAGGGCCACGGACCAAGTTCTCATCAATGGAATGTGAGAGGGAGCAGTGCACACCACTCATGGCCCAGAGCCCTTAAAACAGGGGGCCACTTCCTCTACTCTTTATCTTCCCCATTTCTGCTAGTTGAAACCCATGACAACCCAGATCTACAGATAGCACAGGAAATGATGAAGAAAGATGGGACCAAGAATAATGGTGTGAAGCAAAGGTGCTAGACCTTTGTTAGGTGAGAGGGAAATAAATCCCTAATTCTTGAATTCACATTATTACCATGTCTTTTCTTATCTCTTGGCAAACTCTGTAACCTAATGCATGTGCCAAGAATTGCTCCTTCATTCAGAGAATTCCCCAAGGAAATCTATCTGAAATTATTTCATTCCCTTATCCCTTTGGTTCATATGGAAGACTTCCGTAATTTCTCGACCACCTGCTCCATGCTCCCTTCTAGCAAAAGTGCCCCTAGATTTCATTTTGAAAGCTACTGTTTCACCATTTTAATTTTAGAATTTGTGTGGAACTGGCCCCTCTCCTGCTCCATACAGATGGTCCTTAACTTGCTCAAGCCAATGAGCACATAAAGCAACTGGAGCCAAGGAGGTGTTTGCTGGGGCTTTCTCTCTCTAATGCAGTAGATGCTGGGTGTTCCTTTGAACTGTGTGGGATGACGGTGTGAGTTTTGGAACAACTGCAGCCGTTCTGCAAATGTGGTGGGGAGAACCCAGACCTGCCAAGGGGCTCCCATGAGAATGAAGCCAACTTTGTGGAGGGCAGAGCAGAGAAACAGGAAAACTCAGGGCCTGTTGACATTTAAACCACGAGTACAGGCTGCACCTGAAACCAACCCTTCCTGGATTTTTAGTCATATGAACCAAAACATTCTCTATGTTGACTTGGTTGATTTGAATGGCACCATGCAGAGTTATTCCCTACAGCAAGCAGATCATAACCCAAAGCTTAGGGCTTCTCCCTCTTTACTCACATCTCTAAAGCAGGGCTTCTCCAGATTGGTAACCTAGGCTGGGCAGCCATAGGTGACAAGGATTCATTACCAAAAATCTACCCACTTATTAGTTCCCTCGCATCTGGAGATTCTCTCTCTTTCAAAAAAGCTTTTTATTCTATTGCATTAGCCTCCCGATGTCAACCCACAACTACTCTGTTAGTTCCTAATTGGCAAACCTCATTACTGTCTTTTATATTTGCCTATGGCCCACCCCCCGCCCCAAGCCTTTATAAGCACTCTGACCCCTCACTCCCCCTCAAGTTACTAGCCTTACTCAGGTGGGCACTTCTAAGACTTTCTCATACAGAGCCTGGAAACCTCAATTTTAATTCAAACATTTCTTTTTCTCTAGACCTACTATTTCTCCTCTTGCCCATTCTGCAACACACACACACACACACACACACACACACACACACACACACACACACACACACACCTTCCCTTTCAGCCTTTTCAGAGCATTTCCAAACATGGTAAAATGGAAAAGATACCAGAATCAAAGAGAAAAAAAAGGTACATTAGAGTTCCACATCAGCAAGTGATCAACTGTGTGGCCTTGGAAAGTGACTTATCTTCACTGAGCTTAGTCACCCATACAGAATGGAGATAACAACCACCCCTTCCACCCAGCACTTTAGAACACTTTCAAACTACGTCAGTGATGGTGCTTTGAAAGGATATAAAACAAAAGAGATTCTTCATCAGAAAGATCCACCTGCCCCCTATGACTTCTTAACTTTTTAGGAGTCAGCCCATCCCCACGTCCCTTGTTAAAAAAACAATTGCAAGGAAGTTGCCCACTGGGCCAGATTTCTTCCTGTCTCTTACATTTCCTTCGTTGTTAAATCAAAGAAGAACCTGCAATTGACCATGTTGGCTGAGAATGTGATATGTCTCTAGAACAAGAGTCTGAAGACTAGCTCACCACATACAGACATCCTTCTATTCTCCGTGGGAGAATGCTTAGAGTTTTACCCACAGCAGCCACGTGGCAACATGTAAGGTGAGCTGACCGTGTAAGGTGAGCTGATTTTGTATGGTGCACACGGTCCATTCACAGAACATTATTCCTCCTACGCAGTATCACAGTAAGCTCTCCTCAACTAACACGTTAACTTGAATATCCTCTCTCAGAATAAAACCTTTAGCTAAGCTCTATCCCATCTTTTACTCTAAACAAAATCAAGACACTGCTTGGGAAATGCTGATCTATTTCATAGGTGTCCTGCCCGAATCTGATAGTGTCTACCATTAAAAATCCCAAAATATGTTGGGAAAGACAATTCAGAATAAAAGGGCTTACCTTTCACTGGCAAGGAGGACAAATAATGAAATCAGAACTAAGGCCTATGTAATGCCCAGACTTTCGGAAACCCAGGGCTTTTGTTTAAGTTAATAAAAAAAAAAAAAATCAACAATAAATAAAATCACTTAAAAGAGACCCAATAGAGTCTGTGTGGACAAACCTGGTGGTTCTTTTGTAGCATCCTGGACTAGTTATCACCGTGCAGTGTGTGAGCATCTTGGCCTTGCTCTTTCTCCAGTTAGCTAACTGGACACTGCAGCAACTCAACTACATTCTCAAGGGAATGAGGACTTGGATTAAACCCAATAGCATGAGTTACACACAGCAAAGTACTAGCTGGCACACAGCAGAGGTTCAAAAATACTATGGTTCCCTCCTGTTCTCCTAACTTCGATTTCTGCCAAGATCGTAGGTGAAATTCACATTCAGAAGAATGATCCTCAGATACAGACAACCTTATCTGATGATTCTTATATAAATATGGCATGTTGGTACATGAGGTTGCTTCTAAAAAAAATTTAAAAAAGATAGCTGTTAAATGCCTAGGATTCCCCAACTACCAGTAATATAAACTTATTATGTAGACAGTGGTGCCCAAACTGTGGTTCTTAAACAAACAGCATCCCATCACCTGAGCACTTGTTGAAATACAAATTCTCAGCCTGGATCCAGTAATTCCCCTTAAGCAATCCAAGTGATTCTGAGCAACGCTTAAATTTGAGGAGCACCATTGAAGATTTCTCCTCCAGTTTTCAAAAAGCTAAACCCAGGGAGGAAAGAGTTAATGGTGAGGTTCTCGATACTCTAATTTTCAGAAGCCTTTTAGCCAAAATTAATAGATATGATCACAACCCTATTACATAACCAAAAGCAAATGGTCATTTTCTTTTAAAACTGTTTTGGCTTAAACTTATATCACACAGGCTACCTCCTAAAGCACTGAAACAACACTCTTCACTCCGGTTGTCCTCCACCACTTCCACTGTCCCTGGCAATCATTTAGACCACAAATAGTGCCAGTCACTACTCAGCAGTGAATACAGGCCTATGCCAGAAGCCAAATTCGAAGAGTCGGTGAGAACGACTAACCTGTAAACCGGATTTCAAAACTAAAAATTTTCATGCTTCAGAGGATACCATCAAGAAAGCGAACACTCACAGAAAGGGAGAAAATACTTCTGAATTGTAAATCCAAAAACAGACTTGTCTCTACTATATATAAAGAATTCTTTCATCTCAGTACTAAAAAGACAATCCATTTCTCTTTGAAGCGGGCAAAGGATCCAAATACACATCTCTCCAATGAAGACACACAGGTACACGGATGCCCAAATAAGCACGCTGGATGCTCAACACTGTTCACCACCAGCCAAATGAAAATCAAATTCACAACAAAATACCACATCGCACCCACTAGGATGGCTAGGACCAAAGAGTTATATAATGATAACTGTTGGTAAGGCTGTGGTGGAACTGGAACCCTCACTGCTGGTCGGAGTGTACAATGGTACAGCCCCTTTGGAAAAATAGTAGCAGTTCCTCAAAGTTACACAGTTACCATATGACCCAGCAATTGTGCCCTCCTAGGTATACACACAAGTGCACTGAAATAATGTTCACACGAAACACTGTACATAGTCACAGCAGTATTGTCCATAGGGCCAAAAAGTGGATAAACAAAATACGGTATAGCCATAATATAAAATATTATTCAACCATAAAAAGGAAGGAGGTACTGATATATGTTAGACTGTGGATGAACTTTGAAAACCATGTACCAAATGGAAGAACCCAATCACAGAAGACTACATACCGTATGGTGTCATTTACATGACATGTTCAGAATACGCAAATCTATCGAGACAGAAAGTATATTAGTGGTTGCTTGGTGGGGGTGGTGGAGGGAAGAATAGAAAATAAGAGGTGACTGCTAAAAGGAATGAGGTTTCTTTTATCAAAGGTGAAGAAAGCATTCTAAATTGATTGTAGTAATGACCATACATCCCTGAATGTACTAAAACCCACTGAATTATACACTTCAATGGATGAATTGTATGGTCTGTGAATTAGTAAAGCAGCTAAAAAAAAAAAAAAAAAGAGGTGGCAAGGTTTAGAAGACAGAGATGGGAGGGAGGCAGTGACGACTATATTTCATAGAGGATGCTGCAGTCATAAATCCTAGTGTCACAATAAGGTTCGCTGAAAGCTGGAGCAAAAAGGCAGAAGAGCTCACCAGCCGGATAAGCGGTAAACTCAGGTGCTGGACAGAGCTAAAAAAAGGGATCAACAATTTTTATCTTGCAGTGGCAGGAAATCAGTGTTCTTTCCATTCAGGTCTAAGAAGAAATTGAAAACCCACATTGTTCTAGCTTACAGTGAGCAGGTGCTAACCTGGGGACATCTTTGGTAAAAAAAAGTTCCCATGTGGAGGGGGTCACCCGATGTGCATAGATGTGGAGAAGGGTCAGGTGGGCAGCAGGTTGGGCGCCCCGAGCACAAAAGACCCAGTCTCCAGGCAGCACATCAACTGACATCATAAATAACAATCCTAGGTTGATGGAAATGTAACAAGTCTCCCCCTCCTTGAATTCCCAATTTAAAAATGATTAAAGCTAACTTTTTAGTTCCAGATCCACATTTGCTCTACATCGGTGGTCCCCAACCTTTTTGGCACCAGGGACCAGCGCTCCTATGAGAATATAATGTCTGATGATCTGAGGTGGAGCTGAGGTGGTGATGCTAGCGCTGGGGAGCGTCTGCAAATACAGATAAAGCTTTGCTTGATTCCCAACCACTCACCTCGTGCTGTGTGGCCCGGTTCCTAACAGGCCACAGACCAGCCCGCTGAGGATCTCTGCTCTTGATGAGCCAATGTTTCTGTCTGATTTTTTACCTTAAAACAATGGTAACAATATTGCTCTTGTCTAACACTAGTTGACTTTCTAAATGTCTCAGATATGTGGAAAAACTCTGAAATAAACATACAAAAATAAAAAGAAACAAACCCCTAGCTTTTAATGAATGGTTAACATTAAACAATTTACGTAGATCATCTCATTTACTCCTCACAAAACCCCTGTAGGAGTAAGGCTGCGAGAACAGCCAGCCCATTTTACCGGGAGTGGGGCTGCCAGGCTCAGTCAGTGAGCATTAGAGCTGGGCTCTCTGACTCCAAGGTCCTTTACACTTCACCAGGAATCAAATTCCAACCCTAGCCTCGAGCTATGTGACCTTACACAAGTTCATTAACCTCTCTGAGCCATGGTTTCTTCACCTATAAAATCAGAATCATCATCATAGTAAGCAAACTAATAGTACCAACTTGGCTTTTTTTTTTTTTTTAAAGAAATAGGCCAAAATGGAGTCACTTTTGCCAAGCCATGTCAAACCAAAACTTAATAACTGACCTAATTGTAGTTTCAGCCTCTCCTGGAGTAAAATTTTAAACCAATTGGTCTGGAATTTCCTGATCAACAGCTGAGATAATCTGCCTGATAAGATTCCCTGCCTATCTATAAGGGAAGGTGACCTTGCCTATAATAATCCATCTTATGGGTTACTCTTGCCCCATCCTCTTTCGGCTTATAAAAACCTTCCATTTTGTACATCTCCCAGCACCCTTCTAACTATTAGATGGAATGCTGCCCAATTCAAGAATCATTTCATAAAGCCAACCAGATCTTCAACTTTACTTGGTTGAATTTTGTTCTTTACCAGACCTAAAGAGGCTTATTAAGGGCGTTAAATGAGACAATATACTTAGCACAATGCTCGACACTAATGAACACTAACCGAAAGCCAAACAAAAATCTTCAGTGAGCATGGTCTTTGCAGACCCAAACTTCCTGGCACTTATCAGTTTACAAATCTGTCTCCTCTGCTGGACTCAGGAGAAAAGAAGGTCATCTTATTCCTCTTTCTGCCTCCAGCACCCGATGCTGTACTCTACATGCACCATACCTGTTCATAAAGGTTTGATGAGTGAATACAGGTCGTGATGGGCATTTCATTAACAAAGGAGATGAGTTTCGCTGCTTAACCACAGGAACTGGGCAGCCACAACGATCTGGACTTTGAACAGTTATAGAAAGCTACCAAGAGGTGATGCTGGACACAGAAGTTCATAAACTCTACTCGGACAAGCAACAGAGGAACGCCTTTTTCTTCCTCATGCTCGTTTCTAACTTCCCCTGCAAGTTACTGAAATGGGGCAATAACCTTTATTTTTCCCTTCCAGACCTAATAAGCTTGAATTTTAAACTGTCGGTCTGACAGTTTTCTTTTTTTCTCCAATCCCCTTCTGTAACTTAGGTCTCGACCCTGATTTTAATTACACACCAGGGTGGATCACAACCCACACAAGTAGAAAGGGTATATCGGGAGTTACCAGGAGACATGAGCAGCCCAAGGCAGGTTGTTGGTTCCAGATTTGACGTGACCTGCACTTGAATGCCAAGAAAGTAACCTGTTATGGGCTGAACTGTGTCCCCCTCCCCCCCCAAAATTCATAAGTCAGAATTGGAGACAAGGTCATGATAAAGGTGATTAAGTTAAAATGATGTCACTAGGGTGGGCTCAAATGCAACCAGACTGGCGTCCTAATAAAAAGAGGAGATTAGGACACAGATGACGCAGAAGACCACGTGAAGACATAAGGAGAAGGTGGCTGTCTACAAGTCAGGGAGAGAGCATCAGAGAAACCAACCCTGCCGACAACTTAATCTTGGACTTGAAGCCTCTGCAACTGTGAGAATATCAATGTCTGCTGGTTAAACCATCTGGTAGATTGTACTTTTTAATGGCAGCCTTAGCAAACTAACAAAGCCCATTTTCTGAGTCTGGAAAACCAGCACTGACCAAGCAAAGAACTAGGTAGGACAAAGGAACAGAGGAAGAGGGAGGGAGCTTTTGTATTTCCTTAAGTCCCAAGCACTGACGTGGCCAAGCGTAACTTTCAAAGTTAACCAAATGTACTTATCCTACAGCCTCACCACATTTTCTGGCAGCTTGTGTCCAGGGAGATATTTCACATTTTCGTGGTCACTGTTTATGATGTCTGTCAGTTTTCTCCCATTAACCGTTTCTTCAAAGACCCACATCTTGACGGTGGAGGCAAACTTCTTAAGATTCTTGACATTATTACCAATTATTTTGGCAACAGCTGAACCCCTACAAAAGAAAGTAAAAAAAAGAAAAGAAAAGAAAAGAAAATTAAACTCACTTGGGCAGAAGAGAAAATGCTTTAGATTCTAATTCAGAAGGCTTGCATTCTGATTCTGATTCAAGCATTGAGCTTGTAACTCAAGATGTGATGCCACTATTCTTGTCACCCCAAACTGCTCTTGTGACAGTAGCATGCAGCTCATTCTTTCTTTTTAATCCCAGATTTAGCTGCTGAATACTTCCTCCTGTACTTTTGGGACTATCTGCCGATTCCTCTGAGCAGGACAGGGGTTTCAGTGGCAGTGGGACTTTCCCTTCTAAGGCGTTTTGGCCTTGAGGCTACCCTTCTTGACCTTGCCATTGGCATCAGCCTTCTTGGCTTCAGATTTCTTCTCTTTAGTGTCCAGCTTCTCAACTTTTTTTCCCTCCATCTTACAAGATGGGAAAGAGCAAGTGTCAGTAGTTTTTAAAGCTCCCCAGGGACCAAGAAAGGCTGTTAAAGGTGATGATCGACAACTCTGGTGCTCTCCTCCCTCTCAAAAGTACAGTTGTAACTATCGAAGCTCTGTGGCGTTACCTGTAAATTCTTTTTCTATGCCAGCAGGACATAGAAAATTAGGTAAATTAGGTAAATATCCATTAATTCAATTCTCCTCTTGACACTTTGTAAAAAAAAAAAAAAAAAAAAGAGGCCAAGAAGCCATCACTATCACCTTTATTTTAATCTTGCAAATAGCTGCTCATACTCACAGGGAGATAGCAGCTCAGGTTCACTGTGTTCCCTGGCATTAAGTAACTCACACAAGGTCAACAAGAATGAGTGTGATTCTGGAGAATTGAACAAACTGAGGGAGGGGCCTCTAAAATACTAGGATCCAAGTCTAGTGAACCAGGTGGGAAAATAAACCAGAACTCCAAGACTCTTCCTCATGATCTGACTGGAATACACTTGCTAACCCCCTTTATAGACCTCTCTTGGGGAAGCCAAGTATTTACAACCAAAAGCAAACCTGTAGCATCTGCTGAAATAAATTAAGAAAACTTAAACGGAAATTGGAACTGTTAGGAATGAAGCCCACCAGACCATGTCTGTACAACCTTTAGGGTTCCACGGGGCTTAAAATGACAGGACAAATATTAAGTACGGGGAACTCCAGCTTATTATTTACTCATGTGAGGTCATCGGGACCTCATTCTGCCTCCTCCCTGGTTTTATCGATAACTTCAATCATTCACTCATGTATCTCGGTTATCAAATATTTACTGAGTACCTATTGTGTACAATGCACTGGGCTAGAGGCTGGTGATAAAACAAAGAAAAGGCAATGCCTTTGCTCTCAAAAGCTAATCGCTCAGAGAGATGAACAAGGTACAAGGAATTCACAGTTCTGTGTGGGACAAGAGGTAAAGGGGATCAGAGAGACATGTGATTAGAAGGGCAAACCACTGTGGACTTTAACACAAAGGACTCAGATGCAATCCATGTTAATCCATAAGCAATCCCCCATGCCGGCCTTCTTTTGAGAGAGCCACGAAGGACGGTCCCCAGCTGGGGTGTAAGGAGAAGACATGGGAAGGGTGCTGAGGAAGGCCATACCTCTGCTGCTCAACAAAAAGGGCTTCATAAATTAGGGGTGGGAAGAGCAGGCAAAGCAAAGCTTCCACTCAATACTCACTAACAGCAGACGCGTGAGTGAGCCGAGCCAAGCCAAGCCAGGAACCACCTAGCTGGTCCACACTCACAAACAACAAGAAGTGCTCATTATTTTAAGAAGCGGAGTTGGGGAAGGGTGGGCTTTTGCGGCAATAGCTAAGGGGTGCACCAAACACAGCGACTTTGAGGCAACTGGAGGTAACTCCAGGTAATTCTAGGCCAGGAGGTTGGATCTGCCACTCAGGGATGCTGGTGGAGGGCAGGAGGTGAACAGGGTGATCAGGGTTCAGGGAAGAAAAGTACAAGTATAGCAAAGAGAGGAACAGAAAGATTCTGGTGCCTAGAAGACTTAGTCTTTTCTAAATAACTTATTAATAATCCTCTTTTTTTTGCTTGATTGGGAATTAAAACATTATATTTGTTTTGTTTTAATCTCTTTTACAATCTAGTACAATCTAGTATCAAATATTTTCTTTGCTGTCAACTTTTCTCTGTCACTTACAAAACCTCAGAAAAGTATAATCCACCTCAGCATAATAAAAGCCATATGTGACGAGCCCACAGCTAACATGCTGAGTGTTCTTACCACCAGAAATGGGGAGAAGGACAGGAGGAAGCGTTTGGAGGTGACAGATGTTTATTCTCTCAGCTGTGGTTGATGGTTTCATGGGTGTTTTCATATCTCCAAACCCATCAAATTGCATACACTAAATATGTCCTGTGTTTTCATACATCAATTATACATCAATAAAGCTTATCTCTCTTTTTAAATATATTCAACACCCGAACTCCTTTTTGTCTCTGAAATGGTCTGACCAATGTGAAGAAATGGGATCAGAGAGAGCATAAGGGAATGTTTTGGAGGAACCTGAGTGTTTTGAAAGGACATACCCTGTTCCTTTTTTTTTTTTTTCTTTTCGAAAAAAAGAAAAAAAGTGACTAGGCTTCAGAGGGCCAGTTCAAAATATGCACAAATACATTAGAACTGGGCTTAAAATAAGAGTATTGACTATGGTCTATAAAGGCAGTGGTGGGAGTTGGGGTCTCACAGCCACCACAATGGAGTTCTCCGTATTTCAGGGATGGATCTGCCACTGCACAAGCACAGTCAAGCATGGATCCTTACACTCTGCATCAAAGGCACGAGCAGCCATTTCTACACCTAGCCCAGCTCACCCATCTACTACATGGCAGCGGGGGCAGACGTCCTTTAAGGCCCCTTCCAGGTGTATGTTCAAGTGTGGTGTTTTCCAAAATGAGAAAAGGGTACCAGGGATACCCCCAATAGCTCAGTGCTACCCCCACACACAGCACCGAATGACAATGACTCACTTGTGCCCTCCCCAACTCCTCTGACCCTTCTGAGAGAATGCAGAATATCTCATCTCAGTGCTACTATGTTGTTACCTTTCTCTAACATGTGCTAATTTCCTTTCTTAACAAAGTATAAGGAGGCCTCTGAGCCTTGGCTGGTTAGGATCTGGCAAGAATTCTATCATACTGTTTCGTTTTCATTCTACTGCTTGTTGTTGTTACCTTGTACGTATGACATTTACAGTAGTGATATAAAGTTTCCTTTTAAAGCCAAGTTTTAAAGAAAGTATAACAAGCAAATGACAGTACAGGTGTGAAGTAGAAAGAGCCAAAACCAGAAGGGCAGTGCCTGCAGGAGGGAGGTATAATCCTGTCCAAATTCCTCACCTTGCAGATGGAGACACATGAGGCTCAGAGTCACTCTGACTTTGTGTCACACAACTAGGTAGTCGCAGAACTGGGACAGGGACTCAGGCCTGCTGATGACCAGTCCTAGATATTTAAAGAGATGTATAAAATTTCATTTCCCAGGAAACTGGGAATTAACTTAAGTCTTGGGCCTCAAAATATAGACTAATTCACAACTTCTATAATACTATGCAAATGAAATTCAAAAGGGACATAGGTGGGAAATAACGTTCCAGTGCCAGCTATGTACTGGGTATTTGATATATAAGAAAGATCTCAATTTTTACAACAGCCACATTATTCCCACTTTATGAATGACAGAGTTGAGGCTCAGAGAGTAAATAAATTACCCGAAGTCAAACTGTCCTTCGAAGGCCAGAGATTCTAACACAGATCTATTTCCAAAGCCCACCCTTTCTATTTTACATTCACCCTGGTGTAAAGTGGAATCATTTGTTGAAAATACATACTGAGCACCTATGAAGTGCAGATACTGTGCTGGGCACCGGGGACACAGGGAATAAAGCAGACAAGTCCCTGCTCTCATGGAGCGTGGAGACTGGCGGTTACTTCAGTAAGCACACAAAGAAATGTAATGACGACTGGTGACTCAAGTGGCCAAGCAAGTGACAGTGACACTTGGCAGACATCAAGGTCGGAGAGAGCTGGGGAAAAGTGCAGCTAGGGCTGAGCTCTGAAGGCTGAAGGCCATATCCAGGGTAGGGGTGGGGAGCCTTCCAGGTAGAAGGAAGGGCCTCTGGAGCAAAGGTGCTGGAACAGGTGGGACAGGGAGATTACCTTTTACCTAGAGCCAATTCTGTAGGGAGAGGGAGAGAGAGAGGAGGGGAAAGAAGAGAGGATGGAGGGGGGAGGAGAGATGGGGAGGAGACAGTGAGGGAGGATAAGTGGGGAAGGAAGGGGAGAGGAAGGGGAGGAGGACTGCATGGGGAGGGATGAGAAGGTGATGAGGGCAGGGATGAGGCAAAGAAGAAAGAAAGGGGTAGGGATGGGCAGAAGCACTGATTTGCTGCCTATCAGGTATCAGGCATTGTTTGTTGTTGTTTTTATTGAAATACAATTGATATATACATTGTTTAAGTTTAAGGTGTACCTGTGCTGATTTGATACATTTATATATTACCACTGCAGCACTGTTTTAAACCCCTTACCCATCTTATCTGTTTGAAGCCTCTGTAACCCTGTGAGGCATGTACAATTATCCTAATTTTTTACATGAAGAAAACAGAAGAGTGGAGATCACACAGGTGGTTAGGGGAAGACCAGAGATTCGCGCCCCAGGCCATGTCTTCCATACTCTGCTCTCCCTCTCTGGGTCCCAGCTGGATGGACACCCACTTGCTGGAGGTCCTAACCTCCACCTTGGCAACCCCTCACCTCCACCTCCTTGGCATTCACTCTCTGTGCACAGCCTTCTGGCCCCCTCCTCTCTAAAAAGGTGTAATATCTTAATCAGGCTGGGGAGGCAATGCAGCATGCAAGGAATGGCCGCCCATCAAGTTAGGCCCAAACCCAACATAACACTGGCAGCCTGTACTCCTCCATAGGGTGCAGAACCTTTCTGGGCCGGAAAGGACCCACCAGTCCACCCCTCTTTTTACCAAGGATGAAACTGAGGCCCAGGGAGGAGAAGGAGCAAGGTTTCACCTGGGTTCTCCCCATTCCATGCCCCAGAGCTGATCCTGACTGTAGATCTAAGGGAAGAGTATGGTCAGCTTTGGTTTAAACAACATCTACTTTTCCACTGGTAAAAGCAATACATGAAAGAAGAAAAAGCAATTATGAATAATCTTGCCACCTGGGAAGAACACTACTGTTCACATTTTGTGTAATTCTTGGCAGTTAAAGGCTTTCGAAGTACAATCAAATGCCAGAGTATTAGACACAAATGTGAAAAATGAAGCATTTTAAAAATAGATTCAACTTGGTGAATGTTTATTTGATCTCTGGATAGGGAAGCTTTCTAAGCATAAAATCAAAGGAAGAAACCACAGAAGAAAAAAGATCAATGTGCACAACTTCACATAAAGGAGAGGACTGGAAGAAGACAAAATAGCTTTTCTATCAGAATTCAAACTGCAGAGAAAAAGCTTACGACAGAATATGACATTTAACAAAAGACAGAATGCAAAGTTGTACATGTCATATGATCGTATATACTAATTAACAAAATACATACCACCTCATACCTATCAGGATGGCCACTATCAAAAAAATAAAAACAGAAAACAAGTGTTAGGATTCGCAGAAACTGGAACCTTTGCACATTGCTGGTAAGAATGTAAAAATGGTGCGATGAAAAACAATATAGTAGTGCCTCAAAAAAAAGCAAATATAGAATAACCACATGATCCAACAATTCCACTTCAGGGTATGTATCCAAAAGAAATGAAAGCAGGGACTCTAACAGATATTTGTACACCTTGTTCATGGCATTATTCACAACAGCCAAAATGTGGAAGCAACCCAAGTGCCCACTGACAGATGAATGGTTAAACAAGATATGCTACATACATAGAATGGAATATTATTCAGCCTTAAAAAGGAAGGAAATTCTGACACATAGCACAACATAGCTGAACCCAGAGGACATTATACTAATCACATGGAGAAGCCCAAGCTGTCCAACTGAAAAATAAGACATGTAGCCGAGTCGCTTCTGTTGCCCTGGTCAAAGCCTGTTTATTGTCAGACATGTGAAGGAGGTGATCTAGGACCAAGGATCCAAGCCACGCTGGCACCTGACCACAGCCTTAGGAGTGAGCCTGGGCTAGACCAGCAGAAGACCCTCCCAGCTTAGTCAGCCCAAATTGTCAACCCCCAGAATCACAAGCCCAGAAATCATTGCTGCTTGAAGCCATTACGTTTTGGGGGAAATGGTTAAGGCAGCAAAAGATAATTAATTCAGCTTCCAGTTCCCAACTGTGGAAGAGGACTGAGCCCCAAAGTAAGATGATGGCAAAGTGCTACTAGTATGACCTTAAGGTGGCCCAGAAGACTTCTCGCCCACAGAAGCCAGCTCTTGACATCACCAAGCATGGGGACAAGATTTGAGAGAAAAAAGGACGAGAAGGGTGACCTGAATGGTGAGTATCCCAGAAACCACTTTCTACCAGCAACCACTGAGAGATTTGGGAATACCACTTGGCCTGCCACAGAGATTTAGCAAACATGTGACTTCTATCCCAAGAGATATGTCTTAGAAAAGAGTGGGCTCGCTCAGTCATTGCTCTGGGATTAATGGGTACAAACTGGAGGTTACAGATTTTTCAAATATAAGAGTTTTCTAACATTTTGTCAAAGATTAATTTTTAAATCAGTTGCCTTAAAAATAGTAAGCTATGATCATCTGTCTTGTCAACAAAATCAAAGATGCCTGCTTTGGAGGACAACTGAACATGATAATTTTCAAGGCCTCATTTCAATTTGATTTTTCTTAAGTGGAACAGTTGGGAGGGTAAGATATTCAATATTTTTATGACAATGAGATTTGTCCTCAGGTCAAAGTATGGTTCTCACTGAAATAGTAAGAATTTATAGAAACATAAGACACTGGAGTTAGAAGAATGTGGGTTTCAACTCCACATTAACCAGTAACCTTGAAAAGTTTTCTCTAAATTTCAGTTTTGTCAGCTAAAATAGGGCTAATAATAGTACCACACAGGCTTGCTAGGAAGTATCTGACACAGAGAAAATAACCAGTAAGTGGTAACTGTTACTATGATTCTCTCTCCTAAGGGAGAGGACAAAGTGGAAGAGAAGAATGATGAAAGAGGTGAAAGAGGGTTATGAGGTGAAAGGTCAACAGATGAACTTGAGTTCTGACTCGTCCCTAGGACAGTAGCAGTCTGGTTTTTATACTTAACAGGCGGGGGAGTGATGGCAATAAGTGATTAAGTGTCAATTATTATTATTATTTTTTAATTGTGCAAACTTTCTCACCCTAATTCCCGAGAAAACTCTGGATCCTTTCCTAGTTCAGCTCTAACCCCACCCCATCATTAAACTCTGCCTCCAGCTTCCAAAGCAGAAGTGTGTCAGTGCCACCTGTCAACAGGGAAGAGTTTATTTCTTCCCTCACAGCGAATTTACAGACACTCAAACTATTATTTCTGGGCTCTCCATGTGGAAGTGTAGTGAGAATCAGGACAGAAACAGTAGCACAGACAAAAAAGTGACATGGGTGGACAAAGAGCCACAGCACTGCATTCAGAAGGCTTCAGTAGACCAAAAAAAAAAATGGGTCACACATATCCCACTTCTGTCACTAGTGCAAAGTAGGCCAAAGCTCTCCTGACCTTGAGTCTCAGGCCTCAAGTTGTGGGATGACTGAAAACAAGGGCAAAGATAAACTCCAGCTGCATATCAGTTACGCTTTGTCTTCTGTCTTCGCTCCCTTCTCTACTGGGTGCATTCTGTGACTTAATGATCATGCTAGTCAAGGAGGATAAAACTAATAACAATGACAAGAGTAGGTGAGTGTTAAGTCACCTTGCATTCTCCCCAGATCATCTCATTTAATCCTAACCATAATCCTAGACCACAGGTAGCAATGATTCCTGGAGAGAAGCAGTTTGCTCAGGACCTCAGAGCTGTCAATATAGAAAGGCAGGGAGTTGGAATCCTAAACCCGCCTTATACCATTGCATCACTCTGCCTCCGAGGGAGGCCTGGGCATATGCTCCCTCGCACAGAAGTTTGGCTGTAAATACAGCGCTGATGTTTTGGTTCTAAACTAGATCTTGCACTGTGCCTGAATGATCTTACCAAGGTTCTAATGAAAAAACTTTGTTTCACCTTTGGAGTTACTTGAAAAAGCTTTTCTTTCTCTGTGTGTTGTTTTTTTCTGAGTCCCTGGAGCCATACAAAGCCTTGCAGGTTAGCAAGCAGCTCCCTGCATAGCTAGTGGTGCACAGCATAGCAGGGCTGGGCTGGACACATGAAGGCCCCCTCCAGCCTCCTCCTCCTGACCTGTCTTGAGGAAAGGATGTGCCAAAGGACAGGACAAGGACATGTTACACAACCCGTTTACTTTCCCTCACATGTCCTTTCTGGCTGAAACTCCTTGGCAAGTCAGCTAGATTCAGTCTTCTGATATCTGTATTGTAACTGATGATCTACATGTGAGAGAGTCATAGCCACCTGGGAGCTAGAAGCTTAAGTGTGACCACACCTTTACTTACCTAAGCATTCTGAGCTACTTCAGAAATGTAAACATTGCTTAAGCACGTTCATATTCCCTTGGTGAAGTCCATATCTGGAAGAGTAGATCTATCTCAAAGAATGTTTTAAAAATTAGCCAAAGGCTCAATTTCCTTAGGGAAAAATCTGTCCCTTAGGGAATGTGATTCAGCAAGTCTAGCTTCAGTGGTAAATCTAATACAAGTGGCTTTTGGACCATATTTCAAGAAAGGCTAAAATGTAACATCTAATCTTGTGAAAGATATTTCGTTTCAATTTCTATTTCTTTTGAATTTATCTTCTGAGTCCCTATCTATCTCGGATCTGAAGCTAAATACTTAAAGGCAGGGATTGTGTCTAGTTGTGTCAGTATCCCCGAAAAGGCCACAATACCTATACAAGACACTCAAATGTCTACTGATCAGGGCTGAACATGCAGTGGGCCTCTAAGGTCCTGACTCTCCAGCGAGGCCGTGATCCTCTTCCTAGGGCTGGAGTGGCTCTGCTCCCAGAGCAGTTGCAAGGAAGCCAACAACTGTTCCTGTCTGATCCCTCAATTAATGGAGCCAGGCAGCCAGCCCTAACCATTGGGACCGCACATTTCTCAATTGTTCTACTCCAGTGTCACAAGCCAAGTTCCAATCCATTTCCTCGGGCTGGAGTGGGCCAAGAAAACAGTCAAGTACAGAGTGAAACCATGGGAAGGCAGCCAGATCCCATCAGAGGGGGCAGGAGGTTCACTTCACTGCTCTTGCTCCAGGCCTGACTCCAGCGTGGCAAAGCTGTGCCACCTCTACTGTACAAGTTAGGAAAAGGTGCTGTCACCTGTGGTTCTGTACCCTCTTAGAGAGAAAACTAATGTTAAAAGACCCATTCAGGGTTCTTTTCAAGTCCCATGGCGCACAGGGCAGCTCCCATCTCTCACTCTAGTGACCTTGGGATCAAAGCTGGCAAAGCCGAGTTCAAAGTCCAAATGAAACTCTGCAGTGGAGAGGTACCAACTATGCAGAACATCCTGTTGTTGTTTACAAAAAAACTGCATAATATCCTATTTGCAGGGCAGAGAGAGAAAGGATTAATGCAAACATTAATCTGTATCTGATGGAATTCATCCAGAAAAGGCAGAAGAAACTGATAACACTGGTTTTCCTCCAGGAGATATCTCCGGGCAGAGGTGTGGAGATAGTTCACTGGTTTTGGGGGAACCTTTTGGTTTTTAAACAATGTAAATATATTACCTAATCAAATAAAATTACATTTGAAAAAATATACTTTTCAGACAGTCATTTAATATTTATTTAGCATATGCCGGGCACGAGGGCAGATGCTGTTCTCAAGAGCTGGATGGGGAGCAGTAGAAACAGATAATTAAGTCATTGCCTTGCAGTGGTAAGTCAGCAACAGGAGTGTACACGGAGGGGCCCCAGGACTTGCTGGGAAGAAGAGTAAAGAAACAGTCAAGGTTTCTTCCAAGAAGTACCTTCTGGGCCAAGTCTTAAAGAGTAAGACTAAGACCAAGTAGCTACTAGGAACTGCTGCAGCGCTTCTAGAATCCTGAACTGGGATAAGTGTCAGGCCACAGGAAAACAGAAGCACTGAGAGGATATCACTCTGAATACTGCTGAGCTGCCCGTCGGATGTGGGAAAAATAGTGCCCGGCTATGGAAAAGAACACTTAAAATATTAGATGCTACACGATATTCTGCATCCCCTTCCCAACATTCACCCAACCACTCCAGAGAATCCCACTGTGCAAGTTTGATAAAAGGGAACTAAAAGAGCTGACATTTACAGAGTGCTTAATAGGGCGCCTGGCACAAAGTGCTTTATAAAGGTTAAAGTTCAAAGCCTTCGCAGAGACGCAAAGCTTCACAAACATCTCACCAGGGAAGAATTCCCAACGTCCCCGGATTACTTGGGGAGCCAGGCCTGCTGGAAGCTGGATTTTCTTCCCCATACAATGTTACTGCGATAGCAGGCGTACCACGGCGGGGGGCGAGAGTCGCACTTTGAAGGGCAGCGCCGTCCCGCCCGCAGCCTGGACAGCAAGCGCCCTTTAGCCCCCTCTGCATTTCCCCCCGTCCTTATCAAATCTACAGTAAGAATGCTCGAGTCTCCTTCAATGACTCGACCCGCGCGACCCGCCGAGGAGGAAAACGCCCTCAGGATGTTGCTCAAAGCACCCGGGAGTGGAGAGCAGGTGGCCTCCGTGCGCCTGCCGCGCGCTGACGCGAGCGCAGACAGGTGCCCGCGGGCGCGCGGACCCGGAGGCTCCGGGCACAGCGCCCGGGCTCGGGCCCCGCGGGCGCGGAGACCAGCGCTGCCGCGAGGCCGCCCACCCCGTGTCCCCGCGCGCGGGGCGCGGTGCGCGGCGCCCACGCCGCGGCGCGGACGCGCGGCCCTGGCCCGCCCCGCGGACGGGCTCCCCGGCGGCGGATCGCGCGCCCCCGCCGCGCTGCAGCTCACCAGTTCCCCGAGCCCACGATGCACACTTTCAGGGGCGACGCTGCCATGGCCAGAGCGAAGCGCAGCAGCAGCCCAGCGCGTGCCTGTCCCGCGGGCCGCTGGCCTCCGCCGGCTCAGCCTTACCCGCAGCTGCTCCCCACGCCCCGCCCCGCCCCGCCCGCCTCCGCCGCCCTCCACCAATGGTCGCGGCCACCCACTCCTGCAAGCGCCGGGCGGCGGAGGACAGCCCGGCAGCACCCGCCCCGCCACTCCCGAGAACCACTGCGCACGCCTGGGTCCCGTTGCCCTCCGGGCCCGGCTCCCGAGCCGCCCCAGCCCCGCCCGTGGCATGCCGGGACTTGTAGTACACACCCCGCGGCCTCACGCTCCGCTGGACAGCCCCTCCCACGGCGCCACGTGCAGCCCGGGGTGGTGGTGCGGTGTAAGGAGCTCCCCGCGCCGGAGGCTGCGTACCACCCTATGCAGAGGAGCCTGGCCGTAGTCGCTGTGGTGCCCCTCACCATTCATGCCGGTAACCCAAGCGGGAAGAGCTGTCACGTCGCAATTTGGAGCCGAGAGAGGATCCCAGATTGACCCTAAAGTAGACCAGACTTGGGCAGAGCTAAAAGTCTCCACACCTGTCTTTTCAGCCTCTGCCGCCTTTGTAGAAGGAAGACACCACCCGGCATCCCTGAACTTTCTAATGAAGTCGTAACATCTGAGGCCTTCAGGACTTAGCTGGGCAATACCTAAGCTTCAGTGCGGACATTCTTTCTAGAATCAAGAGAGAGACCTAGAAGCTGGTGGCATTGTCCTCACCCATTTCCTTGGCAAGACTTGTCTTTTCCTGGTTATCTTTGTCAGGAAAGTTTGTGGTTGCTTCCTTCCTTACTGAAAAATAGAACACTGTTTATTCATTCCGAGTGTCACTTTCCAGCAGGCACCGTACTAGACACTATGGGAGGACGACAAAGTGGTTTAAACCAGTGGTCCTCCAACTCTGCTGTACGTTAGAGTCTCTGGAGCTTTAAAAAAATCCCCATGCCCAGGCACCGCCCCAAGCCATTTACATCAGAATTTTCCAGAATGGGATACAAGCTTTAGAATTTTTTTTTTTTAAGTTTAAGTGTAATTGCAAAAGGCACTCAAGATTGAGAACCAGAGAATTAAAACATGAGTGGAGACTGGCTGAAGAAACAAATACTCTAGTACCTAAAAAAAAATACTAGGCCTATTAGTTTGATGCTGAAGGTTAACCAACCGGTATTTCTGGTTTCATCTCTACACTGTGTGGTTTATCAATGTTACTTCCTCAAGAAAATACATAAAGAGAGTGAATGAGATGGATCATTCTCGCCA
This sequence comes from Macroglossus sobrinus, assembly GCA_004027375.1. Classification (NCBI taxonomy): domain Eukaryota; kingdom Metazoa; phylum Chordata; class Mammalia; order Chiroptera; family Pteropodidae; genus Macroglossus; species Macroglossus sobrinus. Next base: position 22,452 of record PVKZ01004257.1, on the reverse strand, counting down.
CTCCCTCCCTGATGGTTTGTTCTCAGTTATTTGCACTAATGGAACGATGCGTAAGCAGGGATGATGCAAAAAGATGAACTGTTTGAGCTATCCATTACTTTTTCTTGCGTGTGTGTTACAAAATGGGTTTGCCACCTTAAATAAGGAACTCATGTACTTGAGGAGTATATAGGCATTGCAGAGCCTTATACCTACTGCTCGATTCATTTTTAGCCTTTGCCAAAAAGATTTATACCTCATACGGAAACTCCAGTTCCCCAAAGTTGCAGCTCCATCTGTACAATGAGCTGCTTGGCTGTTCCGCGGACTTACCCTGCACAGACAGCTTCCTGATACGGTGATTACCGATCACCTGATATACACAACACGTTGTGCCAGAATAGACAGAGTGAATAGTCATTTGTTTTATAGACTGGTTCCAAAGATTAAGACAAAAGCCAAATAAGTGAATAGAGGGGAGAATTTTAGAGAAGCAGTAGGCCAGATTGAATTGTTGGGGCTTGTGAGCTATGGTTAAAAAAAAAAAAAAATTCCCACCAGCCAAATCTGATGAACAAGCATCAAAATAAATAAATTAATTAATCATAATCATAATCATAATGGACTTAAACTCTCTGAATAAAGTAAATATTCATTAGTCTATGGTGATTTAAAGAAATAAGTGAACATATAAATGACACAGAATGGAAGGCTCTTCCTTCCAGTGGAAAGCCCTCTAATAAATACAGAGGGAGTGATGGCACTACACAATCATCAACGGATGCTCAAAATAGTGATGAAAGTGTGGTGAGGAACAGTATATTTACATAGCCTCCAAGTCTCCACACAAAGTACTTACAAAGGATAAAAGTAACTCTGAGAGTTTTTTGAGAAAATTGGCTGACACCTCCTCAACCAAGTGGTCAAAGTCAGCATTATCAACAAACCGACACATGTGTGTCTTTTTTAGCTGGAGGGCGAAAGCCTTTAGTTAATTATGGCTTGGTTAAAAAAATATATTTTGAAATAGTTCCTAGACCTTGGGTTTCATAGATCAAAAATATTTTTCTTGTTTTGAAGTCTGACATAGAACTGCCAGTTTAAAATTTTTTCCATGTAAGGACATAAACAATTGCCATATATGTATCCCATTTATTTCATCTTATTTATTTTAATTCACCTAATATTAAATTAATTTTTTTTAATCATTACATGATCCACATGATTTGAAATCCAAAAGGATCAAAATTGTATATAGTGAAATTCTCTCTCCCTCCTTTTTCCAACAGCTTCCCAGGCCCCACCTTGAGGAAACCGTTGTTACCAGTTTCTTGTGTATACACATTGTTCTGTTACTTAATTCCCCACTTAACATTATTTCATATTAAAAATGTCAGCCAGTGCCAAAAAATTGAATGCATGTAATAAAAACTTAAAGTGAAACATGAAAAGAATAAATTTAGCCTTTTAGAAAACTCTCTCACAAAGTCTTTATTTTTCTCATTTCTATGTGTCACCAAAAATTTTCTCACAGGCTGATATTGGTTAAATTTGTTCTTCTAATTCCAGGTAAAACTTAACTTGGACCGCCCTAGAGAAACATTGTAGCTACTCTGTTGTCACAGTACATATGCCACCACTTTGCTTCCTAATTACACACTGTGCAATCCCAGTGGTGACATTAGTTCTTGGTACAACTGGCTTCAAATGAAATTGCCCATCTTCAATATTGCTATTGACAGTCTAATGAGGAATTACAGTTTTTTGGCTGAAGAAAACAATGCCTCATTCTGGAAAGTTATGGGCTTTTATCTCACTTCCTTGGGGAATAGAGACATAATGGATGAACGACAGGTTTGGCTGCTTTCAAGAATTCTATTTAGAACCCAGACACTTAGCAGTAGCAGGAGTCAATTGTAATCTGTTTATGAGAGTTTATTAAATTATTAAAGGGGTTTGTGCACCAGGTTTACCCACCAACTGCACCTTTCCAAAGGTCCTTAGATTGAGAACATGTGAGGATTTGTTGCTTCTTTTAAAGATCACGCTAATATATGCTACTTTCAGTTTAAGAGTCAACTCTTGGCCAAGCACTGGATATTATTACTGATAAGGTCTCGGGTACCAGCCCACTTCGATCACTTGGAGAACTAGGGAGTTTTGTTTATTTTTTTAACTTGGGAATTTTAAAGATGAAAATTTCAGACTAGGCACTGTACCTTAGCAGAGAAAGGCAGAGATATATTTTTCAGTTTCTGCTTGACTAAAAATCAGATACCTACCTGGACTGGGTTCTGGATTTGAGTCTTGTTCATTTGGTTACTGAACAGGTATATTCACTGAACTCATACTGAGCCAGGAGCTGAGGATACAATGTTGAAGAAAAGAGACAAGGTTACAGTCGAAAAGATCGGATAAAAAAAAGAATCAGGTATCTTCCACAGAGTCCTGGCTGATGTTGCTCTGCAAAGAGACAGGAGACTGGGGGAAAAAATGGGAGGGATTCCAACCTCTACCCAGGGTACCAGGTAAGACTCTCTGCAAGAAGAATGTCTGAATTGCAGGGTGAGTAAAAATTACATGAGGGAAGAATGTTTGAGGCAGAGAAAATAGTATGCACAAAAACGTAGAGGCAAAAGAAAAATAGCCAGCCATCAGTTCCTTTGAGAATTTGAAAGTTTGTTAAGTTGCAAGATAGAGCAAGAGGTAAAGATAGATGAGGCAGAGAGGTAGTCGGGGGGGCCAAGCAATGGTGGACTATTGAAATGTTTAAGCTGCTTAGTGTTGTAGTCATGTTTGTCTTTTAAAAGGTTACTCTAGTTGCAACAAAGAGGATTTCCTGGAAAGAGCAAAACTACAAGTAACAAGAACAGTTAGATAAGCTGTTGCTGTGATCCAGGCAGCAGGGGTGGAGAGAGGTGGACCACTTCCAGGTAGAATCTAGAGGATCTGGCACTGGAAGGAGGAAGGGAGACAGAGAGTTAAGGACAACTTCCAGATTTCTGACTTGGACAATGGGTGGTGGTGACCATAGCACCCTTTAAAGCAGAAGTTGCTTTTCTTGGCAAAAGTAAAAATATCTGTGGCTTTTCTGGTTTTCCTTTTCTCGAGACTATGAATTCAGATACCAATGTTTGTGTTGAATTTTATGCTCAACAGCATTCAAGATTGGTTGCAATTTTCCATAAATGACCTGCAAGTTTAGGAGATGTGATTCAATTTGTAAAAGATGGGCACTTTGGAGAAATTCAAAAATGTCCATTTGTATCACTTCCTAATGCAAGGCAGAGTTGGATAACACTTAACCTTCATGAAATCACTTTATTAGACAGTAGCTTGGTTACTCCTCACGATTGTTTCTCTTAATTTTTTAAAAATCAAAGTAATGCACACACATAATTTTTAACTGATTTTATACTAAATGATGCTAGATGGAAAGCAACAATTCTCCTGCTCAGATTCCACTACCCCAGAAATAATCTACTTTCAACTATATTAGCTATTTCATCTGGTATTTTCTTCCATATTCCTAAATAATGTCCTTATGTTACTATTTCTTAAAGGTTTTGAATAAGTAATATATTTATATGGTTCTAAAGTGAACCATAGAAAAAGACATACAGTAAACAGTATCTCTTCTACCCTTGTTTTCTTTCTATCTAGTTCCTACCAAGCTAGGCTTTCCTCAGGTTACTGTTGTTACTAATTTTCTGTGTGGATCCATATGCAAGAAAATAACTTTATATATTTCTGTCTTTTTTAAAAAAATACAAAAGGTGGTATAGTAACCTCTGTCAGCCATGATAGGGTAGGTTACAGTAACAATCCAAACATCTGTGGGGGAGGGGAAATATCCCTTCCTTTCCCTCTTTGTTCTTCTGACTGGTCTAATAATACAATTGAAATGATACAGATTCTCAGGAGAAAGTGACCAAATTTAATTATGTATGTACATACAGGGGTTTCATAAGAATATGGGGACAAATTCCAGCAGTTTAAGCTTTATATGCCATCTTGCATTTAGGAGAAAGGGGTGGAGAGGATTGTAGCTTAGGAATTCAAAGGGCAGGGAGGCAATTCACATAGAGATGGAAAAAAATGGATGATCAGTAAATAAATATTTGCTGGCCATCTTTAACAATGGGACTCAGAGAGGACTTTGATCAAATGAGTCTTGCTAGGTTCCTCCCTTTCTAGCACACTTAGTTCACATTAAACTATAGTTATTTAGGATGATAGCCCGCTTCCTAGACCAGGTCCTTTATCTAAACTCATTGGGGCAGTTTGGGTAAAGGTTAAAGTTTCCTTTTGAGTCTTTTGTTTCTTAGAAATAACCAGTTTTAAATAATTAATACCCCCAAATAAGTCATATTTTAGGGTGGCAGACTCTGCTGTCTCTCACATCTTAGTAGCTTCTTTCTCACTCATACTTCATGTCCATCCTGGATTGTTTCACATTTTTATTACACAGGGTTGCAAGCCAGCAGAGGCTGTATCATCTGGAGTGTCATGCTTGCAATATCAAGGGACAGGGAATATGATAAAGCACTCACAGGCTCCTACTCACTGGCTTCCTCTCAGAAATGACACATATCATTTCTCCTCCCTTTCAGTGACCAAAGCATGTCACATGGATCTGACAGTTTATAGGGGACAGGGAAATGCAAACTTAACCATATGCCCAGGACTCAGAGAGCCAAACATGCTGATAAACTGATGAATACCTCGGATATTTACCGTTCTGCACCTTGCTTTTTTCAGCAAGGAAAATATTTAATCATGCCATTTCAGTAAATAGAGCATCTTTATTCTTTTTTTTAATGCACATGGACATTTGCATTATTTCTAACATTTTCTTTGGAAAAAAAATGTTTCAGTGACTATTCAGATGTTAATTTGTAAACATGAGCATATATCTCTAGGATACAATCCCATCAGTGGCATTACTGGTTCAAGGGTACAGATTCATTATTTTGATAGGTAGGGCCAAATTGCCCTCTACAGAAGGCCATTCACACTCTTCCCAGCAATGTATGATAGTGCCTGCTTTCCCACAGCCCTGCCAAGGGAGTACATTACCAAATCTATGGCATTTCACCAGTCTGATGGGTAAAAATATTCTCATTTAGATTTTACATTTCTCTTATTATGAATAAACATTCTGCTACTTCTTGATTTTCATAATTAACACATCCAGTAATAGTAAACAAGAATTTATTTCTTTAACATCAACTACCCTCCCCTGACACACACACATGCACATATTCCCTCCCCCACTTCCTCTCTGTTTTATACTTGCCTCATAGTTTTGGGCCAATTTAGCATTCAATTTGCTTTATTGTAATATGTAAATATATTTAGTTATATCACCCAAAACTATATTATAATAAGATTTCCTCTCATGTACTCTTTTCCCCACTGGACTTATTAATTGCCTTGCTTTTCACACACATATTTTTCTTCAACTAATCTTTAAATTCTTTTCATTTTCTCTGTCAGGTAAAGTATGTTTCTATCAGTAGTTTTCTCCAAATGATCAAATGTATTAGATGATTTGTTTGTTTATTCATTTATTTATTTTTATTTTTCAATTAGAGTTGACATTCAATATTGTTTTATATTAGTTTCAGGTGCACAGAATAGGGCTTAAACTAATGGAGTGATCTCCCCAATTAGTCTAGTACACACCTGGCACTATACATAGTTATTATAATATTATTGACAATATTTCCTATGCTGTACTTCACTAGGTTATTTATTGATTTCATTTTTCTCCTGGAGATATCTTTCTCAGAACCATCTGACTTTTACCATCTTGCTCTTTTTGCTCTCTAAGCCTGCTTCTTGGATTGCGTGGTCTCCTTTTTGCTTAGATCACTCTTTATTTGATGTAGCATATCATTCAATAACTTTCAAAAAATTCCAGTTTTAGGTCTTCAATACATTTGTTCTAACCTCACCTGTGCTATTGAACTAGTGTGCTATTGTGAGGGAGGAACAAACTTTCTTCTACCCTCAAGGTTCTTTTGGCTCAAATAGATATGAATAGATATGACACAGATTAGCAAGAAAAAATAACTAAATTTAATACATATGTATGTATGGGAATCTCACATGCATGAGAGAGTCAGAGACCCCATATTCCAGATGGGTTCAGAGACAGAAAGGGAACATGGTATATAAGACATCCTGAGCTAGGGATGAGGTAAGGAGCGTGGGTGGCTTCAAAAGGTCTTTTCAGGATAAGAGCAGATGTTTAGTAAATAGAAATTTGCCCTGCCAAATAGATAGGTCAAAAAGAGATTCTGCCCCTTGTCGGGAGCCGTTCTTATCAAGGCTCTCATACCTGAGATATAGGCAACTTTGCCTTGGGACAGGGTCTGCCTCGCCCTGTGCTATTTGATAGGATAGACAGCATAAAGTCAGTTGCCCTGACATGCCCTGACTTGCCCTGGGCCCCTTGAGCCATTTGCTTAAACTAATCTGACCTTGCAGCCCCCTCCTCTCCCGGGACCCTTCTGCATTTTTGGGTCATATAAGGAAATGGAATGTTCTGCGGTTCGGTATCCAAGGCAACCGTGATTATGCAAATCCT
>PVKZ01004257.1:0-15778 GCA_004027375.1 Macroglossus sobrinus | reverse complement strand
CCTGTCTTGCCTCCATTTCTTTGTGTCTCTTGTCCTACTTTCATCCTCCACAGGTTCCTCCTCGTCCTGCGTTGTTTTGCCCTGCGAGTCGGGGCAGCCCCTAATTTGTGTTCTTCTAGGCAGTTAAAGAGAGGGGTAGAAGTTTCTTTTGAGCTTGAAGCTAAAATTGCCCTTAGCTCAAAACAATCTATTTACCGCAGAAGCACGTCTTGGGGTTATTAGCTCTGAACCCCAACAATATCTGAGGATAAATATAATTTTCTCTCCAAATTATGAAGACATTATTCATTTGGTTACTAGTATCCAGCGATGTGAAGAAATGCAATTCAGTTCTGATTCTGTTTGCGGTAGAGGCTTCTGTTTGTCCTCCAGCATCCATAACTTTCTTTTTCCTTTAGAAAATAATGCCTGACTTTCACCTGGCTGGAAATTACATACCCTAGCCTTTCTTGCAGTGCTTTGTGGACAGGTGACTAAGTTCTGGCCAGTGGAGTGTGAGTCTAAATAGTGTTTTCTACTTCCGGGTTGTAACCTGGAACGAATAAACATCAAAATACTTCCTCTTTTCTCTCTTGCATGTGGTGGGATGTAGGCATGATGGAGGGACCTAGGCTGCCCAGAATCAGAAGCTGCCTGAGCTGCTCTTCCCGCCTTAGATTCTACCTCTGAGCCATGACACAAGTTAGAAATAAATTTCTATTTTGAGTATGCTACTCCATTTTTTGACTGTGTGTGTTAAAGCAACTTAGATTCTTCCCTTATATACTGTTCCTTTCTATATGGTCTGTCCCTCCCCTTCCCAATGCCCTGAAATTTCAGAATTTTCTGGGCCTTTTTAAATTCAGCGGTGCACTTTCAATCAGATTTATTGTGTTTTTAATTCTGTGAAATTTTCTTATCTCATTTCTTCAAGAATTAGCTCCTATCTATTTTTCTCTATAGTTCCGCTCTGAAACTTTTATCATTTAGGATTTGTCTCCTTCCCTGACATCTTTCTTTTTCTCATTGTAAACTGTATGCCTGCCCCTGCTCCTACTTTCTAGATTTTATCTTTCAACTTTTTTTAAGGCCCTTTTGTGTCCATTTTCAAGAGCTCTTTCTCATTATTCTTTTTATCTCTTTGAACGTATCAAACATAGGTTTTTCTTTTTTTCTTCATTTTCTTTGGTTTCTGCTTTATCCTGCTTGTGTTGTCGCCCATGCTATGGGCTTTTTCAAAGGTTTGGTTATATGTAGCTGTCTGTTCATGTTTAAGAGTGAGGCTGCTCTAAGTGCATTGGCAAGGCTTGTCAGCAGCGGGTGACTGCGTGGCAGCAGGTACTCCCAAATGTCATTATTCTGATGTCTTTTTTCCAGAGCAGATTAATTTCCCAGGAGGAGAGTTGTATAGTTTCCTGGTAGAATGGAAGGCACACACCACACCCTCAAAATCGAGGGGCAGGGTGGATATCTTACATACATGCCAAACTAGCTTTCATACATAAAAATATTATTCACTTTAGCAAGCCAAAGGTTATAACATATGCATGGTATTTGTTCATTCGTGTAACAAATATTTATAATGAGGTGTGTGTGTGTGTGTGTGTGTGTGTGTGTGTGTGTGTGTGTGTGTGTATTTGAGATACTGGGAAGACAAAATTGAGAAAAACCATATCTCTGCTTTGGCTTGTAGCAGATGTGATCACAATGTCTGTTCAGGTAATGACTGCTGTAATGGGGGTGGCACAGAGAGCCAGGGCAGTGCCAGTGCACCCGTATTTTGCAGAAGGGTAGAAGGACTCTATTCCTTTCTGTTCATTTCACTGATACAGAGTCTCCTTTTCTGCTTCTGTACCACCCCCCAAAAGCCAGATGTACCAATTCTATATTTATAGACAAATATGTTTCGATAAAATGTTTGGCATGCTAATACTCCCAAGAAAATGAAAGCCTGCCGGTCATTCATACCTTAGTATTAATTACATTGACAAGATACTTACCCAGCTAAAGTGGTAAAAAACAAAGATCACTAAATGCCAACCTAAGAGGTCATTCAGTCTGAGTTCAGTGGGTCTCAGGACAGAAATCAAAAGGGCTAGATGCAGAGAAAGGAGGGAGCAAGCAAAAACAAGGCACTCTTCTGAGCTCAGCCTCTGGGTGGTGGGTGACGAGGAATCGTAAACTCTTCTTTGGGAATGGTCCCTTTCCTTTCAGATATCACATCACCGATTCTGCGAAGCTTGGATTCAAACAGATCCAGGAGGGGTTCTGCAAGGTTCTGGTGTGCCCAGGACAGGATTCAGCAGACAGGATTATCTGAAAAGCGTCAGAGCTTAGTAAGATTTTGTTATTGTTTTGTTTTTGTTGTGTTTAGCAGCAACCAAGCTTTTCCATTACAAAAGTGTGGCGTGAGCAAGGTCATTTCACAGGCAGCTTGGAGGTTTTCCAGGTGGGATGGGTCCTGAATTGCATTAAGGGGGTCTGAAATAAAGGGGGATGCCTCTGTTGGTGTGAGAGGGATGTAATCAAAGGGACCCCCACCCAGTCCTTTTGGAAGGCCTTATCCATTTAGACAACTTCTTGCTCTGTATTTGGTCTTCTCTTGTGGCCCTGCTCTGCCTTGAGTCTTTATTCTTAGGTCTTAACTTTTCGGTTTTAATTCCCTCCTACTCCCCAAGATCCACCTCTGTGGATATTTCCCCAGCTGTATCCTCCCTCTGTTACCATGGGGTGCAGCTCCTTCACCTCCATCCCCTGTTAAACTGCAGGAAATCGTACAAAATGTGAAACAGAACAATGATGAATATCCTAATACATAAAGATCTCTTACAACTTGGAGAGAAAATGGAATAGTGTTGATCTAAGATACGTTCAAACCTGTAGAGGATTTTTATAAGAGTTTATCTGAGCCCCAGGCTGACAACAATAGCTGGGAAGCAAGACTCAAATGCTCCAGAGAGAGAGAGTTTTGCAGTTTCTTTTGTGCACTTGAAACTAAGGAGGGAATATAGGAAGATTACATGGAGGTGGAAGAAAGCAAGGTGGGGATTGGATTACAAAATAGTTAACAAGATTATGTGCTCTCCTGGAAGAGATTATGCTTATTTCAAAGGTGTGTTAATCTAAATGTTCAACTCATTACTGGGGCACACCCATTGTGACCTGCCCAGTTAGGAATTTATGATCAGATCACCCTGTGAGGTTACTTTCCATAGAAACCCTTTTTCAGTCACAATATCCTAGTAGAAAAATGAGCACAAGTATGAAAAGATAATGTGTACCAGCAGAAACACAAATGAGCAATAAATAGCTAAAAATGTTCAGGATCAGAGATAGCTATATAGAGAGAGATGATGTAGAACAGGTGACTATTAAAATTTTTCTCTTCTAACTTTTTTACAATGGATAGGTATTATTTCTATAACAAAAGAACTACAATAAAATATTTTCACATCAACTGGGATTCAAGTCCTGCTTGGTTCATCTCAGGTAAGGAGTGAGGCAATTGTTCAGGGTAAACGGGCTTAATATATTCTCCATTCAAAAATTATTTGCATTTGAAGAGGAGTACCTAGACCTTCTCACAAGGAGGGAACAAACATATTATCTTTTTTTCTGGTTTCATAAGCTACTGTATCACATTCTTGCCACAGGGCGGGAGATGCAGAATCACTTTCCCGAAGTGGGTTGGCAATGGTGGAAATTATTGATCCTGTTTGAAGGAGGAGATAGAGACTTCTGAGCAGGCCTCAGACATGCTTCGTGGGTAGCGGCCTTCAGAGGTCCCTGAGAAAGGCTGGTGGTGCCCTTCTCAGCTGCTCCCTCAAGAGAAGCCAGTCGTTGGGTGAATTTCAGAGGCAGGGCTAAGATTTGTGGGAAATCCCCAGGAGATGGTTGGACAGAGATAGAATGGCCCTGCAGAAATCAAGAAGGGGTCTTGGCACAGGAGATCTCAGAGCAAGCCTAGATAACTGTGTCTTCGGAGGACCTGCTAGAGGATCCCAGCCCTTTGTGGACTAAATGCCTAAAGGCTATATTTGTAAAACTTACATTCTGTGATTCTATTTGTCAATGCAACCTCCCCAAATAGCACCAGCAGGGCCGAATGAAAAGACAAAGCTGAATTTACTGCTCACCACATACTACCTGCATAGTTTGGGCTCCAAGGGAAAGGCAAGGTTGAAATTGATTTAGAATTGGGACTTTGCTTTGTGGTGGATCTTTCAATGTAGGATAGGGGGAGCATGATTAGGATTGGATAAGGATCATGATGCAACTATCCAGGATTGCTGAGTATTTTGAGGTGAGGGATTTGAAGCATCTTAGGATGCAAAGTACCTATTGAAGTTTTCTAGTGAAGAGTTGGTGGGTTTTTGTCATGAATAATTTAGCCATTTGTCTGGGCAGAGTCTCCTTGAATAGTAAAATCATGCCAACGAGGGCAGTAGAACAGTAAAGTTAAATTAATACAGATGATGAAGGATTTGGGGACATGTAGTTTCTGTCCTCAGGGCCCAAGCTGGTTGTGGGGAGGGTATTTCCATTCTGGTATTTGATGCTGAGTATAGGAGAAGAGTTCTCATTTCTATACACGTCACTCACTCTGACTCAGGTCAACTGCTGTAGTGGAAAGAGAATACATTGAAAGCCAATCAGTTCACCTGCCATTTTAGATTTCTCATCTCAGTTGGACTCTGCTTATACAAATCAGCCTTGTGTTGGTATAAATACTTACCTTTTATTGGGTTATGCATTCAGCCATCCCAAGCTCTTTATGCAAACTATTCAATCAACAATGTTTCATTAAATATCTACCATGAGCAGGCTCTAGGCCACACTTTCTATGTTACCGTTCATTTACTCAACAATTTTTCAATGAACACCTATTTGGTGTTGAGCAGAGGATAGGTGCCAGATACACAATCGTAAATAGGACACAGGTCCTGTTTTCAGGTAGTTTATATACTCGAATCTAATCTTCAAGGCAATTCCAAGGGATACATTGTGTTAATGTTCCTTATGGAGGAGGGTGCAGGGATGCAGAGTGCTTAAGTGATGTGTCCATGTCTTCCTGAACTGATGGGGTTCAGACACCCCAAGATCTGCCTCTGTGGTATGCAGATTGTTCTGATCTAGGGCAGCTTCAGCCTCAGGCTCAAAAGAAACTTCTACCTCTCCCTTAACTACTTAGAAGAACTTGAATTAGGGGCCTTGCCCATAATAAGCAGTTATTCTTCTGACTTATCCACAATGCACATCACACTTTTATTTACTAATTATCAACTCTTCTTAGCTTCCTACAATGACTCTTCGAAGTCCCCCAATGCACCTTACCTCATCCCTAGCTCAAAACATCTTATATACCCTGTTCCCTTTTTGTCTCTGAACCTCTCTTGCATGTGGGGTCTCTGACTCTCTTGTGTATGTAGGGCTCACATACATATGTACGTATTAAATTCAGTTATTTTCTCTTGCTAATCTGTCTCAGTAATAGTACTTAGATAGATAGACCAGCCAAAACAACCTTGAGAGTAGGGAAAGTTTGTTTCTCTCCTGCACTGATCTTGCAGGAACCCTCCTTAGTCTTACTGAAGATGCCCCCCTTAACCTCTGGTCATGGTCTGTTTACCCTGGGCCTGGTTCCTCCTCCTTGTATTAAGGCCAAAGTTCCTGAGCTGTGGTGACGAGAGCTTGAACTTCTGACTAGTGGCCTTTCTGGTCTTGAACACATGGCTTTAAACCCCTTCCTCCCTTATCTGCTTCCCAAATCACTGCAGGGTTAAATTGAACAAGTGGTCACTCTTTTCTGACTAAAAATAGTCAGCACCCACCTCTTCCCTTAAGAAGAGAATTTGTATCACTTTGACTTCTTCCAGAGGGAATGCAATGTTCTGTCCCACGCTTGAAACATGCCCAAGTTGGTTCGGCAACCAAGAGGCAGACTTGAAACTAGAAATGATTCAGGGCTACGATTCAAGTTTTATTACATCCCACTGCAGGTTTTTTTAAAGATCGCTATTGTGCTCATCAAGACCAGTGAATATCTAAGTATTTTTAGTACGTAAACTGCCATGGAGTGGAGGTTATCCAAGCTACATGACTAATGTTAGGATTTGTGCTCTGGCAGTATAGTCAAGGTAAAAACGAAATACTGGAAAAAGAAAGACTTTTTATTTGAGAGGATTGATTTTCTCACATGCTTCTGAAACAGTTTGTCAAAATAGAATGGATGACCTTTATTTTTAAATTTCAAATATTTGCAAACATGTCGGGGAATAAAAAGAGGAAAATTAAGGATTTGAGCATTGACAGATGCTACTGTCCTGTCTGTCCAGAAGTCCATGGCACATACGCAAGTGTTTTGCTGGAATTAAGAATGTGAGTAGGTTGTATGTAATTCCATTCTGTTGGCCACATTGGCACAAAGTCCCATTTGGTGCAGGAAGCTCACACTTCGGTTTTACCTTTGATTTGTTTCCTTGGACAGATTTCTATATCTGCACTCAGGGTTTTGGCCTAGACGAGCATGAAAGAACTTTCTAAACCCTAAAGATAATTAACATTATACAAACATTAGTTATTGTGATTGAAAACACAACTGAAACCTATAGAGAAATTAGTACGAGATAAAGACATACCTAAGGGTTTAGAGCCTTGTAAGAAAGCAACTACCAATGGTGAGAATTCTTAAATGCTTAGAAGAGATTGTTGACATTAAAGAGTTTAATCCTTTCAAGTGTTCTTTCACTTTGTCTTTTGAGAAAAGCGTTATCATTGAACAACAGCATTTACGAAAGTTCTGAACTCATAACAAACCTAGTCTACATTATCTACATTTTGCAAATGGGCAAACTGAGACTCAGGGAGACTAAGTGATTTGGCTGAGTCCATACAGTAAATAAATGTCAAGGATGGGCCAAGGATCCAGGCCAGTGTTCTTTGGGTCTAGCTCATTTGGTCTTTGTTTGCCTTGCATCCCTCCATGTTTCCAATCTGGGTGTTCAGGAGCACCCTGTCTTTCTGTCCTGGTTTCCACCAAGGTCACGGTTTACTTCCCTTCTACTCCTCACCAACTCTCTTCTTGCTCTTCTCTTTGCCATTCTGAGTTGGCATCCAGCCAGGCACGCATTAGGCAGATAATATTGATTCTCCTTCCTTCTCTTTCTCTACTTTCTTTTGTCTCTTCTGATCGGAAGTCATCAATCTTTTTTTCTGAAAAACAAAAAACCACCCCTCCACCCCCAAACACACACACACACACATGCAAATCCTAGCTACCTACCCTCTCTCCACGTAGGATACGTAGCTCTCTGGGTTTCTGAATTCAGCAACTTATATAAGACCTGTATCTTCCTTTGGTATGGAGGGGCAATATTTGACAATTGAAGGGAGAATGTATTCATTAAAAGGGTTTTAGGCTGTGCAGGACCTCAAGGATTTCTTCAAAAAAACTTTTCCTTGGATGGTGTCCACTAAGCACTTGATTGTGCTAGATAAGTCACTTTAATTTTACTGTGGATAATTTGAAAAGCATTTGTTCATCTCATTGCTCATTCACAAATTTCACTTATGTAATAAATATTTACTGAACTCCTACTATGTGCCGGCCTGGGGCTGGATTCTGGAAATATAGTGGTTTAAGAACAGATACCGCCTTTGACAGTACTTACAATTTATGTAGAAAACAGATATTAAATAATTACAATAAGGTATGGTGACTGTTTTGAGAGGGGCTATGGGATGCTCAGAGAACAGAGCAGGAGGACCTAACTCAGTTTAGGCCTCCAAAAGGCCTTCTTGAGAAAGTGCCTGAAGGAGGCGCAGGAGTCCTGAGCTGGAGAGAAGGGTGAAGTTGAGATCTGGGAGGGGAGACTCCATGGGGCCATCTGAGGAGCTGGGGAGAGATATGGTCAAATCAGTCTTTTTGAACATTAATTCTGGCTGCCATCAAAAGGAACAATTAGAGACAGGAAGTGGGGCCTTTGTTTCTCCAGGACATTACTGGTATCTTTAGCTAGGGTGCAAGTGGGAGGCACTGAGAAACATTGGAATGTATGCAAATGGTAAAACCAACTTTTTATTTTTTCTGGTTGGGGAGTATCTGTGCAGGATAAGAAAGGGGGAAGAATTGAGGATGATGGTGCCTGTCACAGGCATCTGATGGATTGTGAGATAAAGACGATGAACTTGTTGGAAGCACATGGAATTAACCTACATGTTTGTGAGAGGTGGAAGCAGAGAAGTGCAAGCTAGTGCAGAGTAGGCCAAGTCTCGCCTGCAGAAGAATTTGGCCGGCATTTGTTTGTTTGTTTACTCAATGATTTTTATTAACCTATCAATGTTACACTTTACACATGATAATATCTAGTCAACTTAGTTTTTCAATTATTTTAGGACATACATATTTTGGCTATCATTTCCTATCAGTACATATAATGCTCTTTCATTCTTTTTTTGAAAGTTGTATTAGTGTAGCAGGTGCATACAAAAAAACGTATATGATGTAAATATCTACACAACTCACTGAATTTCACAAAAATAATTTTACTATCACCTGATCACAGAACACTACCAGGACCTCCAAGAGCCCCCCTCATGCACCTTGTAGTCACTACCCCCACTACCTGGCTTCCAGAACCCTAGATTAATTTTGCTTCTTATCAAAACTTATATTGAATCATACAGTATATAATCTTTTGTGTTGCCTCATACTTTTAAATGACTATGTGTTATTCCATTGTATGAACATATCATCATTCATTTAACCAATCTCCTCCAAACAATGCTGCAATAAATTCTTCATAAATGACCTGAAAGTGGTATCAGTATATCAGGGATTTTTTTTTTTTTTTTTTTTTTTTTTTTTAGCTGCAAGTAACATAAGAACCAAATAAAAGCTGCCTAATCAGTAAAGACATTCGTTATCTTACTTAGAGGTCTGAAAGAAAGCAGCTCAAGCGCTGGTTAAGGTAACGACACAATGCCTTTGTTGATGACCCATGTCCCTCCCTTTCTTCTCTGCTGTCCACAGGGCGCTCACTTTATCCCAAGGCTGGCCCTCCTCATGGTCCCAAGATAGCTGCCATTTGTATTTCTTGACATGTCCATTTATATACATTTTGTCCATTTGTCTATGGAGTAGTTTTTTCTTTTTATCTTAAAATTTAACTCTTTGAACTATTTTATTATTAACTTCTTTATCTTTCCAGCATGCACTGGCTATTCGATGTCATTTCCTTGTCCTTTGGCCATATCTGTTCTATCTTAAACTCAATGGCTATTTTAATCAGACCAGTGTCCTTTTCAATATAGTTCACCTTCATTTTAATGTTCTTAATTTACTCTTATTCCCAGTTTCTCAGTTTCACCTTATTTCACAAATGTCTTTTTTTTCTCTGTCTTCCCTTATTGTCTCTGAGCAATGTACTTGTACATTTCTTTAAAATGCCAAGCAAAAACTTTCTCTCTGAGCAGACATGATGCTACCTGGAGTAGGAATGATATGCCTAGTGTATAATGATATAATCAAAAAGCCCAATAAGCTTATGTGATGTTTACTTACTGAATCAGTTTAAACATACATAAGTAGTTAGGACACACAAAAAAGCCATACTGTTCCATAGTCAAATTACATTTTTCGTGTTTTTCTTCTTAGTTTGTTAGTTACCTATAATCATATTTATGACAATATTTTTCTCCTAACATTTTATTATAAAAAATTTTAAACACAGAAAAGTTCAAAGGATTATACATAGAACACCCATATATCCACAGACTAGATTCTATAATTGACAACATTTTGCTAAAGTTGCTTTATCACGTGCTTATACATTTGGCATCATCAGTTTATCCTATTTTTTTTTTTAATGCATTTCAAAGTTGTGGACATGGGCCATCTCATCCCTAAACATATCCATATGCATATCATTAACTAGAATTCAAGATTTGTTTCAGATTTTTTTTGAGGTAAGACATATGTAGTGAAATGTACAGATCTTAAGAGTAATATTAGATGAATTTTGAATGTTAGTGGTTTTCAATTCCTGATAACATCATCAATTATCAATTCTTCAAATTATTCTTATCAGCAGACCCATAGAAGTCCATGCAGTAAATGATCAATGTTATTCCTACCACGGACCAGTTCCTTGGTTCTTTTGCATGGATTATTCATCCTCAGGCTCCAGAGCTAAGTCTCTATGTCTCAGCTGATCCTCTCCTGGGCTTGTCCCCCACCTGAGACTCTACGCTTCCCTTCATCCCCATGATGGGTCTAGAAGATCTGAGGTGGTAGACACTGCGGAGCAGTTAACCCCAGGGTCAATGGCATGGCCAGCTGACAGTGGAACAGGGGTGCAGGAGTGTGGGGGAAAGAGCCAGGCTACAGTAAAGGTGTGCAGAAGAAAAGACGGTATATGAGAATGGGTTCTGGATCTTTTAAGTCTTGTATATTTGGGGAAAGGGAAGAGGTACTATCGGGATTAAAAAGGGAGAGGAAAGGCAGGAAAATCAGTAGGAGCTGCTCAGCACAGTGGCTAGAGGAACAGTCGTGGGGGCAGACTGCCTACGTTCATGTCCGTGTTCCTCCACTTATTACCTATACGTTTGTTCTCACTGAATTCTCTGTGTCTCAATTTCCTTGCCTATAAAATGGGGATAATAATAGTACTTATTCCATTAAATTCTTGTGAGGAACACATGAAATCATGTGTAGGAGAATAAATATTGTTTTTCCTCTTTGGTGGGTAGCAAACATTTGGTGACTGCATGGGTGGGTGGGAAGGTGGGTGGTTTAGCCTTTGGGCTAGTCTTAGACATTTATAATCTAGAAAAAGGCAGACCTCTCCATCAGCTACCCCATCCTCATCACTTTCCCATCTGCCTGCAGTGACAGAAACATTATTTTAATAGAAAATAAACCATTCATTTTGAAAAAAAAAAAAAAGTCTTTAAATTGCAGATGCCTGGGAGAGTTATTATATTAGTGTAAGTAATTTTCATTTCAAGTGCAGATAGTGATCTCTGAACTTCTTTTGTTTTGGTAATGAAAGGTAGAGAGAACGGGAAGGCTGGGTGGGAGAACTAAAGGCACTGGAGGTGGAGGAATAAGCAAAAAGAATAGATAGGTACAACCAAAACAGATTTTGCTGAGTCTCACATTTTTGAAAGCAAGCAGTGTTTGTGTATATGAAGGACCTCATTTTTGCAAAAATATTTTGTACTGCAAGGAAGAAATAAGAAGTCACAGGAAAGTAGGTTCAGGACAAACAGCAGAGCTGAGATTCTGGTGTTTCTTTAAAAAAAAAAAAATTGAATAATCACATACATACAGATTCCTTCCTGAACTTTCGATAAATGCTGCTGTCAGCCCCGTGGGGTGAGAGAGAAGGGGAGGAAGCTCAGCTAATTCCACTATTTTTAGTTCCAAGAAGATTTTGTAGGAAATCGAGAGGCTGACACAGTTTTCAAGTTGGAGGAGCTGGTACCGTCTTTAAAAATCCTTGTAAATTCCGAGTATGAACTAACTGCTTGCTGTCAGTTTGGAACTCCCTCAGGTGGAAAGCCAAGCTTCCAGTCATTCCATTATTGATCTTGTCTTTGCTTCCAGGTGACTACAGCTGTGTACACAAAGGTTTACATTTATACCCAGGCTCTTTCCCAATAGTTTTTGCAAGCTTTTTGCAAATTGATCTGTTAGCATTAACTCAATTATCAGTTTACTCTTACCATAATCACCCTAACAACTGCTATTAAAATGTACTTTTACAATAGACATTAGTGTAACCTTTCTCCTCGTGTCTTGCAAGTGTTCTCTGGCACCTCTGAGAAGCCCAGCTGAGGCTATGTGAAAGGGCATTCTCTGCCAGAATGCCTGCACCCACATGAGAACCGTACTCTAAACTGCCTTTAAAAACCCACTCCAAAAAAGGAACCATCATACACTGCTGATGAGACTGCAAATTGGTATAGCCACTATGGAAAACAGTATAGAGGTTCTTCGAAAAACTGAGAATTGGCTTACCGTATGATCTAGCAATCCCTCTACCGGATATTTATCCTAAAGACTTGAAGATCCATATCTGAAAATATATTTGCACACCAATGTTCATAGCAGCGTTATTCACAGTGACCAGGACATAGAAGCAACAGAAGTGTCCTATGATAGATGATTGGATAAAGAAACTGTGGTACATATATACAATGGACTATTCCTCAGCCATAAGAAGAGATGAAATACTGCCATTTGCAACAACGTGAATGAACCTCAAGATAACCATGCTAAGTGAAATAAGTCAGACAGAAAAAGTTGAAAATTACATGATATCACTTATATGTGGGATACAAGCCTAAAAGCAACAAAGGAATAGGACAAACAAACAGAGACTGATGGACATGGACTATAGACTAGTGGTTACCAGAAGGTGGTGGGGAGGGGGCAGGGGAGTAGATGGGGTAAAAGGGGTCAAATAAGTGATGATAGAAAGAACTCTAACTATGGGCAGTGAACACACAATGAACTATATATATGCCTTACTATTGAATTGTACACTTGAAACTTACTGGATTTCATTAACCAATGTCACCATAATAAAAAAATAATTAAAATAATTTACCTTCTAGCTACTTATATTCTTTAATGCAATTATGAATACAAGTGGTTTTAACTTCTGAATTTAAAAAAAGAATAAATAAATAAATAAATAAATAAATAAATAAATAATAAAATATAAAAATAAAAACAAAAAGCAAACCTACTCCGTGTTCCTTCCAGACAGTTTCTCATTCACATAGCTCACGGCCCCACCTTCTATGTCATGTTAAAGGCAAGGCCTCTTTTATTTTTGAAAACTTGCAACAAACAAAATATGGGTTAAGCAATATTCCAAGTCAACCCCATCGGAATGCTCCCCCAGAGTGTTGCCAGAAATGCAGAGGCTCCTGGGACCATTTCTGCCACCACTGTGCAAAGATAGCATAAGAATAAAGCCAGCGCAGAAGGCAGTACTGTTTCCGTGTTTGAATCCAGCAGAACTGTGCTTGGCATCCTCTACTAAGCTTGCCAATTACATGAGCCCCCATTTCTCTTTTTCTTTAAGCCAATGTGAGCTAGGGTTTTTGCCTCTTGCAACCAAGCGATTACTGACAAATACATGGATTTGTATACTAAGCCTCTAAGTATTGATAATAAACATCTCTAAGTATTGTCAAGAAAAAAAATGTGGCGTAAGCAAAATTAAATACCGAAGGCCACTTATACTGCAAATTCACTTTTAAAGGAAGACACAACTGAGTTACCCTGGAGTTTTTCAAAGCAGGGCACTCATTTTGAGGTAGGTCTTGTCTGCAGCTTACAATCAGGTTCCCTTCCTCGCAAATTGCAAGTGGAGGCTGCATCGAATTACTATTTCAAATAAAGTTGAGGAATGAGATTCTTTTGGTGACTAATTTTTGAGTTCGTACTATGAGCAGGGCTACCCCTCTAACTCAGTGCCCACCAGGTGCTGGCCTTGGAGGAGGGACAGGCAGAGCAGCCTGCAAGTAAAAATTACAAATAGTAGGCAATCTGTCCTGGGCATCGATTCTGCCCCTGGCGCTGGGCATACTGGGGGGCTTCAGAGCAGGGCTGATGATTGTGCTGGGCTTTTAAGGATGAAGAGGACTTCGACACCTCAAAATGGAGGAGGAGGGCATATGCCAGTTTCTACTATGGCATAATAAACTGCCCTAAAGTTCAGTCACAAAAAGACATTCATTACATTCACAGATTCTATGGGTTAGGAATTCAGTAAGAATGCAATGGAGACAGCTTGTCTCTGCTGCACAATATCTGGGGCCTTCAACCAAAAGTACTTCAAGGTTGGGGGTGACTCCACAGCCGGGAGCTGGAATTATCTGGAAGCATCTTCATATTCGTGCCTGGCAGTTGATCCTGCCTATCGGATGTGACCTCAGCTGGGACTGTCAGCAGAAATATCTAACTGAGGCCTCTCCCTGTGGCCTAGTCTTCCTCACAGAACAGCAGCCTCAGACCGGTCAGATTTTCTAACTTGGTGCCTCTGAAAGTGAGTGTTTCTAGAGAATCAGGCGGAAGCTACATGGAAGTTACATGCTATTGGTTACAAAAGAGGCACTAGCTCAGAGTCCATGGGAGGGAATGTAGAGCCTCACCACTTCATGGGAGGCCTCTGGCCATTAAAAGAATATTGTCACAGTTGGACTGAGAAAGCGTGGAAGCACATGGGGTGTCTCAAGCTATTGAGTAGTCTGGTGCTGCTGGAATTTCAAATGTGGGGTAGAAAGTGGCAGAAAGTGGGGATTTAAATGTAGATTGGTGGCAACGACATAGATAGACCTAGAGGTTCTTATGCTGAGTGAAATAAGTCTGACAGAGAAAGATGCATACCATGCGATTTCACGTATATGTGGAATCTAAGGAACAAAAAGAACAAACGAATCAAAAACAGACTCACAAATATAGTGGACGATTTGGTGATGGATAGAGGGGTGGGGGTTTAGGGGTCTGGGAAAATGGGATGAAGGGTTAAAGAAGTACAAATTAGTAGTTGATAGCTGGTCACAGGGATGAGGAGCACAGCAGAGGGAATGCAGTTAACATTAATATGATGACTAGGTGGAGGGCTAAAGAAGGGAGGGAGCAATTGGGGGGATTGTTTAAGAACTATATAGACGTCTAACCAATGTACTGTATACTTGAAGCTAGTTTAAATAAATACATTTTTAAAATAATGTGGACTGGGGCCATAGGGTAAAAAATCTTCACTGCCTTTGTGGCAGACCCTGTATCTTAAGCCATATATCACCAAAGACATGAAACTCTGTTTTCCTATGAGTCTGTCCACTTTTTCTTTTGGGAAATTCCATCAGGGTGTGAGGACTTAATCTTAGTTCTGGGTAAGTAAGGGCTGCCAATCCGGGTTGCTGAATTCACTCCTCCTTCTTCCTTCCTCTGGGTGCATGCCGTGGGGAGGGACCTGGCATCTGCTGAGACGCGCCTGCATCCGTGTTGTCCTGGGTTGGTGATTCTAGCAGGGTGCCGCCCGTGTTATCCCCTCCACTTCAGCTAAAACTGTCCCCTTCACAGGGACAAGGGGGAGATTTGGCAGCTCCCCTGAAATCCCTTGGGGCCGCAGGGGACTCTGCAAGTTGTTCAGGTTCTTCTCTGTCTACTGCAGTGCCCTTCTGGGCCAGACCAGCTTCACAAGGACATTTATAAGACTTGAGACCTTGGAGGCTTTTACATAGGAAGTGACATCAGGCTCCTTCCCCTCTAGAACCTCCAAAGCTATCCGACTTCTCTCTCTCTGCCTTCTTTTTGCTCTCAAAAATCAGATGATTCCTTCCCCTGCAAATGACTATTTCAAATAAAGTGGAGAAATACTATTCCTTTAGCAAATAATTTTATCACACTTCCTCACCCCTTTTCCACACCAGACACAGGATTCATTAAGATCTGACCCAGCAGCGAACCCCTGACGCTGGGAGCGTGCATCTGACCACACTCTTACAAAATCTTTGGTTTCCATGCCAAGAGGACCTCGCCCTTGGAAACCCAAAGATAAAGATTGGACTCTCCTGAGTCATTCCTTCCTTGGGGCAACACAGATGGAAGGACAGCTCCTTGGGTTGGAGAAGGTTCTTGGGGCAGGAATGATTAGGGAGAGGGACGATCACCTCATATATTGAAAAAAATAGCATCACACACCTGTGAGGCAGACAGAGGTGCACCTTCCTTCAAGATCTTCCTTCAAGAAGGGCTGGCTGTCAAGCTCTAAGCAAG